>JAHKKF010519064.1:11410-24878 GCA_019740295.1 Labeo calbasu | reverse complement strand
AAGTTTCTCAAACGAACTCAAACGAAAGTGACCGCAGAATTAGACTGCAGGCTAAACTCAACCGCATTGCTTTGTCAACATTTTATTCAAATTGCGCAGGACTTCCTTAAGACGACTGCGAGTGATTTAAAGCGAGTGACTGTAATCATAAGGTCGTTTAGTTTACAAACTCTTCCTTGAAATTCACTACGTAAGAGGTCTGATCCTGTAATTTTGCTTTGATTTGCATATTCCCGTCCACAACCTTCAAACGCAGTGTAAAAGACAGATCGGTGGCCGTGTCCTGAACTCAAGGGCTTAATGGGTTTCATTATGGAGCCGTGGCACAGTCAAGGGTAAAGGCAGTTATTTTACACAGTGATTTGAAAAGAAGTCATAGGACCATAACACAACCTTTCAATTCAAACACTGGCAAAAAAGGAAAAAGGCTTTCCATCTAAAGTCAGGAAACACATCAAGGTTGCATCACTGGCAGCTATTCAGGCATAAAAGCAATCAAACTATCATTTACTCCTGAGTGTGGACAGCACAGCCTGAGCCTGTCAATTCGTAAAAAGTTAGTGTTTATTCTTTAACGCAATCCTCAGGCGCTGGCATTCATTTATTCGCCTCGGTAATGGATAATGACTCAATCCTGGGCTTTGTTTCATAGCCGAGTCCACGTTATGTTTCACAATCAGATTTTACTCGTTCGCCAACTCGTGACCAGATCAAATCTACGGCTTTATAAACCCCAAACCTTATTTCGGATGATTAGAGTTCCCTACCGCAGAGAAAGCTTTTTCTATAGAGATGCTGTTCGGCTAATTTTCCTTTCACAGCTCAGCGAGGTGCAAAAACACTGATTCAGATAACTATGGTCTCAGTATTTTTTAAAGTGCCACGAGTCACAATAACGCCGACGAGCTCAAATGATGTGTAGTTGCGGAAAAGAATGCAAACATGTGATGCAATAACAAGCATCCTTGTGTGCCTTTATATAAATGATGGTTCAACCATTGACGGCGGTGGCAAAATGTTAATTGATTGCCTACACATCAACGTCTGGACTATATTCATTAAGACCTCTGTTCACATCTATAGAAGTGATTTCCTAGAAAGATTCATTGGAAAAAGCTAATTAAACATTATGGGACATTATGAAGTGACAACCCTGGTGGGAAATCTGTGAAGTGCTTTGCTCAAGGGAGCAATGTTAAAAGAGCTGGAGAATATCTGCTGTAAGCCTCCATCTGCTGGTTCACCTCTTTTGTCAGTTTCCTAAAGGGGACATATAATAAAAATCTGACTTGTTCATTGATTAAGTGCAATAAATGGGCCCCTGGTGCATCTACTAACCTAGGAAAAAAGGACAACCCAGTAACTTTGTTTTGACAAGCCTTTCTCTGCAAGCATGTGAAAAAACAAGCCGCTCAGGTTTTGCTCACCCTGTGATGTAGGAAGGGGATCTTATCGTAATATTAATCTAACATCAGAAATACAATAACCAATGTAGATTCTATTGCATCTAATGTCAACTTCTTTCGTCACACCCAAAGAAAAACCGCAGTGCTTTACCGCTATAGCACAGGAAGAGCTAAATAAACTCATCACCATGTCTAGTTTGAACTTTCAAAATGCAGTTTAAATGCGGCTTCAAACTGCTCTAAACGTTCCCAGCCGATTAGAAAGGGAAAAAATGATTGGTTGCTTTCTAAAAAAATTGGCAATTTATATACTTGGTAACCTCAAATGCTCATCCTGTCTAGCTCTGTGTGAACTCTGTGTATTCTGGTTCTGTCGAAAAACTCCCATCTCATTTTCTCCTCCACATCACTGCAGAAGAACCAAGCCAGTGTTTACAAAGTGAACGTGCAAAGAAGATCAAACGACCTTTAAAAAAAAAAGTTAAAACAGCAATGTTCGATGATTTTGAAGTTGGAGAAGAAAATTAGATTTTTCGACCTACCCTAACTGTCATGAACCGGAATACAGAGAGCTCACACAGAGCTAGACAAGATGAGCATTTGAGGTTGAAAAGTATATAATTTTTTTTTTTAGAATATAACAGATTGTTTCGCTAGATAAGACCCTAGATTAGAGCCCTGTGAAGCTGCATTTAAAATGCATTTTCGAAGTTCAAACTCAGGGGCACCATAGAAGTCCACTATATGGAGTGAAATCCTAAAATGTTTTCCTCAAAAAACTATTTCTTTACGACTAAAGAAAGAAAGACATGAACATCTTGGATGACAAGGGGGTGAGTGAATTATCTTTTCATTTTTGTTCTGGAAATTCTCCTTTAAGCATTCTTTAAAATATTTAAAGTCATATAGGTTCGGACTGATATGAGGGTAAATAATAATAAGATTTTTTAAAAGCATAGAGTGAGCCAGAAAGTGTTTGTGGATGCAGCACCTTACCTCTTAGAATGAAAAACAACATGGTGGACAGGATCAGTTTCTTATCTTCTCCCCTCCCTGTCCCACATCTATTTAGGTGCAAAATTACCAACAATCTCAACCTTCCCTGCGGAGCCCGCAACGATCCGTCTGAGGGCCCACCAGGGAGAGGCAGAGAAGAGAGTGAAAATGAACTTGAGCGGAAGTGGAGTTTCTCATTCCATCCCTGCCAGCGACGAAAGCACCACACAGAAATCAGGACCGGAGACATGCTCTAATTCTTTCCGTCTCCTTGTTTTTTAGCCCTCTATCAGCTTGTTTTATGTTCCTTTCAATTCCCTGATTCATGCATTTACAATTCCCCCGCTCAGAGGCACAGGATGCCCTTGAAAACTCGTGATGAGTCTGTGTACAGTACGCTGATGGAAGCCGTCCATGTGTCGTAGAGTAGTGCATCTCTATTCCTCTCTTCAATAGGCCTGGATTAGGAAGCACTCTAAAAAGGATTAGTGCATTTTCCAGCCAGCTAAACTCAGCCCTCGGGCAGGGTTTCGGAAACCCACATGTCCTGAATGAGAAAGGGATACGGAGGAGGTAGAGAGTCAGCCAGTAATAAAGAGACAGAATCTCAGATAATGGCATGAGAAATGAGAGGGTGACGGAAGTGGCAGCGAAACCGTCGCCAGCTCTTTGACGCAACTGCAGAAGCGCATTCCAGAACTCAGAAGCGCCGTTCCTAGCCTGAAGTCCCTGTCATGGTTAAGTCTCTAGCTTCAATTGCCAGGCTGGCGCGGAGCGGCGGATGCTAGGGCAGATTTCCAGCATCTCTGATGAGATTCCAGAGGCTCGACAGGGCTGGAAAGGCAGGCTGACAGGTCTAGGTCACGTGAGGCGAAGGGTTGAGTGGAGAGGCAGAGGCTTCGCGCCTAACCGTGTTATTTAGACCTCTGGCTGACAGCCACCTTACACAATCCATCCATCACAGGCGTTATTACAATTAAAGAAAGAGAAAGGAAGAGAAGGACTTTTAAGGTCTCGTTTATTGATTCAATAAAGCCAACGAGACCTGGATATTGATGTACAAAAAACGAAGAGTCTCTAGCTGAATTCCACCCAATTCCAAAAGATCGGTCATTTAAACACCACAATTAAGTAAACAGGTAAATAGAAACATTTTTCAGAAACATTTACTGATGCTTGCCTGTGCAAAAGTCTGCTAAGGTTCTTGTTGCTAAGGCAAGACTAGATGGTTTCTAGGGTGTTCTTGGCCAATATTACAATTCTGTTCTCTATTAGAGTTTTGCTGATACATTTTACAGTGGCATTAAATTACTTAAGACTTAGTTTCAGATGACTGCAAAGGAAATCCAAATATTAAAAAGGTAAATGAGCATACATAATTAAATTTGGATAAAAATTAATTAAAGGGGTCCTATTATGCTCTTTTTCAAAGTCTTGATTTTGTTTTGGGGGTGTACTAGAACATGAAAAACGCATTATTTTTCACATAATTTACATTATTACAATACCTTTCTCCCAGCCTGGCACTAAAAGCTTTGTTATTTCCGGGTTTAATGAAGGCCAGCCTTCCGAAAAAAGGAAATGTGGTATGACTGGTTAGCTGTCTCACTGCGTTTCGATTGGCGAACAGCTTAGACGGTGTTTCAGTATGGTCACGGCCCTTGTCAAAGCAGTTAGTGCAAGCTAGATTAATAGTGAATCTTATGTTTTAAATATGGATATTTTTCTCACAAAAACGCATCGATTCGCTACAGGAGATGGACGCACTTTATTAGACTTTATTAGACTCCAATTGCATTCGTCTGAAGGAAGCTAGTCATATACACCTAGGATGCATGGAGGGTAAGTAAATAATACGCTACAGTAATGTTGAGTCCCATCCTCAGCCTGCGAGATCGCCGATACATGATATTATTGTGCTAATAATAAATTACATACTTAGTTTCATTGCCTGAAACCAGCTCCAGCATAAGGCTAAAAGCAGCCTAACATTATCAAAAAACATCATCACTTCTCAGCCTAGCCTATTCTAGTGCAAGTTTATGCATTTTAAAAAACACTCGCAATATAAGTGAAGCTATCTACACTGTATGATGAATAAATCTGTTACCACACACTTACGGCTCCAGCGCGGCGACCGGAGTAGATCGTGACTTCGGCACGTGTTTCAACCCCCTGTACTGCACATGTCTGTGGCGCATTACAACTCTGAAGCGGCCACTCTAGTCAATGCTTGTGTTTATAACCGCCACGCTGCAGCTCATTGAAGCAGTTCTCTGCGCTGCATCGCTAAAGTTCGGCTAATCCCCTACCTCGTCCAGACCCATCCCCCAACAATTTGATTTTCCGTAGGCGGGATTTAATTTAATGCTATTGTAATGGACCTTGTTGTGACATCATTGCATGTGGAAAACGAATGCTGTAGTCCAAAGGAGTCGTTCGTTGTAGTTTTTGAAAAGAGATTTTTTAAAAACGAAATATCTCCCTTTGGAGTGGACTTTGAGATTTGTAACTTTGTAGATCTTTTTTATGCCCAAAATATACACACCACACACTGACTAAATTCAAAAAGTGAACAAGCATAATTGCAGCCCTTTAAATAAATTATATCAAAATTATATATTCTATGTAATAAAGTTAGATAAAACTAAAATCATTCATTTTAAAATGCTACAACTGAATCACAATACTATAATGTATAGTTAAAAATTTCATTCTGAAATTTGCTAAATATTAAATTTAACAGTGTCATCACTAATATTGTTATTGTTTATTGTTATTAACCCTTTCTCAAGCACCATGGAGCGACAAATCTACTCTGAATGTTATGAATATAGAAATACATAAGCTTATATGTGACCCTGGACCACAAAACCAGACTTAAGTAGCACGGGTATATATGTAGCAATAGTCAAAAATACACTGTATGGGTCAAAATTATCGATTTTACTTTTATGCCAAAAAATCATTAGGATATTAAGTAAAGATCTATGAAGATGTTTCGTAAATTTCCTACTGTAAATATATCAAATCTTAATTTTTGATTAGTAATATGCATTGCTAAGAATTTTATTTGGACAACCTAAGGGGATTAAGGAGATTTTTTTGCACCCTCAGATTCTAAATTTTCAAATAGTTGTGTCTCGGTCAAATCCTATTAGGGATGCAACAATACAGTTAGTCCACGGTTCAATACGTACCTCGTTTTTTAACCACGGTTTTCGGTTCGGTTTTGATAGCTTGCCACATCAAAGTGTTTTTTTGCATCTAATTAACAACAAAATACTTGTGTAAACCTCTGTACACTGGAAAAAGCGTGGATTATTAAATGTCTGCTTAATATTCTTTTGAGAGAGGTATTATTTTTCCGATTTTTACGCAAAATAGGATGGGTTTCATTCATACTGGACGCCGGAGGGTGCCCTGGAGCAGAAAATTCACATATGCATCAAAGAAGTAGCACTGATTACTACGTTCCGTTCCAGCTTCTCTAATATGGATAAAGGCATAACGTTAAACGTTTTGAATGATGAAATGTAAGGACAATAAAACACTCGTCTACAATAATATATGGTTTATTTGTTTTCTTCAAGCCATCTCAGGTATTTTCATAATGATTTTCATAATGATATTTGTAAACCATAATCGATATACAGTATAGAATATATTGTCTGCCTCATTCTATGATAAGAAGCCACATCAGATCACAAAAGGAAGTTATTTCAAACACTCGACTGATGCTGTGAAGTAAAAATAAGTTATAATGTTCTCTTTTGTTGGACGACAGGTTTAGAAAGGCTTATCATTGCATTTCATTAGAATGGAAGATGCTCTGACTGTGTTGCTTTTTCAAGTACAAGCGGGGAGGCGTTTCCTCATCTCAGCACGTGAAATCATGGGCACACACAGCAAATTTCGATAGAAATAAAACAAAGAAATTATTTAAATGCAAAACGGAAAAACCGCAATTCACAAGCGCGTATTGAACCGTGGATGTCGTACCGAATGGTTCGATATTATATTGAGTATTGTGACATCCCTAAATCCTACGCTAACAAACCATACATCAATTGAAAGTTTATTTATTCAGCTTTCAGATTTTTCAGGATTTCATTTTTCCCCAATTTTAATGGTTAAATACATTTTTAGTAATCAATAAACATGTAAAATTGAAATCATGACACTTATACAATTTAATAACAATTAATTAAGTAAAAAAAAAAACATTTTTTTTTTGGATCCTGTGATTTTTTTTGTTTTATTAAATAAAACAATTTAATTTACAATCAAATGAAATTTAAACAAATTAATTTTTGTCAAACAAAGTGCTGCACAACAGATGTTTACCGATAAAAAAACTGTGATTATTCTTTAAAAGTATTTTAATAATTTATAATTATTATAATCACTGATACGTACATTCTAAACAGAAATATATTTCTGTCACAATTTCTTCAAGTTAAACCAAACTTTTATTATGACAAGTTGTCGTGCCTGCGCCATTCATTCACACAGAGACATGCAGAACATGCAAGATTCATATTTTAATAGTCTTTTGTGGTTTAATATTCACAGACACTACTCTGTATTGCGATTGGATTTAAGTGTACTGACCTATTTTTGATTCATTCATCCAAAATTTGCCAAATTCCGTGACATTCTGTGTTATACAGCAAATTCAATTTTTTCCGCATCGCAAAAATAATAGGGCCCTAATGATGAAAAATGTAATCTAAATGTAAAAATAGGGGAAATGAACATGCATAATTAAAAATATTCAGTTCAATTAAACACGTTCATTTAGAACCACTGATTCAAGAGGCAAATAAAAAGAGTCAAATTAAAAGTTTACAAGAACAAATATGCCCAAATTTTTCAATAACAACAAGCACATCTCTCACTTATCGCAACTACACCACAAACTGAGATAGAGAGAGATGAAGAGAGAGACCATTAATGTCATTCCAGCTCTATGTCTATGCCAAACCACTATTTTCTGCCACTTCTATTTGAATTTGAATAAGCACTTTACTGTCCAGTCGTCATTGGGTTCAATTCAAATGAACCAGACCCACTGAACATTAGTGTAAAGGCCTAAAACCCTGGAGATGTGGAGTGCTGGTGAAATGGCTCATGAGGGATATGCTTAAAGCAGGTGTATACACTTGTAGCTACGAAAACAAAGATATACGCCATCCTCCTCCACCCTCTTCACTAGCTGGATGAATATCTAACATTAGCATGATGCCGCTAAAACGACGCAGAGCTTTCAGCTCACTTGCACTGCCTGCGTGGAGTTGGTTCAAAGAAACGTTAGCAGCGGTTTGTGGATATTAGGCGTCTATACATAGGAACAAAGAGAATATAAAGGACACGTGAACGAAATAAACTCAGAAAAAACATCTTACGACGCCCTTCAATACAGGAAACTGTCTCCCTTTGTTTCTGTGTTTGCTTCCGTCTCTCTCTCAGTAGATACGTATTGAAATAGTCTCTTGGTGCCACGTTCTGAGAACGTATCAAAGAACGGCAGCTGTCTTTGGATCAGCGTATCATTCTGAGCACCTGGCGATGTCCCGTAGGAAAGAAAATGAGATCTATTTAATATGAGATCTCAATTGTTTCTCCAAGATAAAAATTGAACAGCAGATGGAGATTCATCTTCTATATTTTCAGATTTTTCTCCTGAGAAAATGACTCTCGTGTGAATTTCCAAAGAAATCTAGACCAGCAAAGTATTGGAGCTGAGCTGGTTAACAAAGCAAGTCTGGTTAAGTTAGTTAGACGCCAGCACCTCATGTTTCGAATCATATAAAACACATTTTTATAAATGTTAAAAAAACAACACATAAAACTTAATTTATTCAATAAGCCATTATTACTGTCTATCATTTGCTTATATGTGATTTCAGACTGAATAGAGCCTCAGGGCGCACACACACACACAAATTTCTAGCTGAGCTTATTAGTAAATGATGGAGAAGCCATTCTTCATGGATAATTTATTTATAAATCTAGGCCAGACGGGACTCTTAACAAAAGTAAAGTAATTTGCATTGTTTGTATGGAGAAATTTAATTAACACAGAAGCTCAACTAGTGAAATATCACTCACGAGTGAAACACAGTCAATCACAGAAATATTAATGTGAGCAACAGTGGAAGACAAGGCATCAATGGCAAATCCATCTCTATATATATGAGATTACATCCATAAATTGTTGAAAAAATAAAAATGAATCAATAGCACATAATTAATTAACACATTCTGCATCTCCTCTTTATTTGTAAGCAGATGCATATAAAAAATAATGCAATAATTGACAATAAACAGCATATATATGAAAACTGCAGAGTGAAATGTCAATCTAAAGGACTCTAAAGGAGTGTGAAGCTTTGAGGATGCTGATGGATCATCGTACTGAATATGATCCTGGAGTAGTATTTGATGAAAAGCAGAATTTTTTCAGGTTTCTTTGATGAATAGAAAGTTCAGAAGAACAGCATTTATCTGAAATAGAAATGTTTTGTAACATTATACATGTCTTTATCATCACTTTTGATTTAGAGCTAAATAAAAGTATTAATTTCTATAATTTCTTTCCCCAAAAGTAAAAATTATACTGACTCCAAGCTTTTAAATGGTATAGTGTATATATCCTGAAGAAAATACTGTTTTAAATATTGATAATAACACTAATTTTAAACAGTTGTTTCCTGAACAGCAAATCAGCATATTAGAATGTTTTCTGAAGGATCATGTGACACTGAAGACTGGAGTAATGATGCTGAAAATGTAGCTTTGATCACAGGAATAAATTACATTTTAAAATATAATCAATTAGAAAGCAGTTATTTTAAATAGTAAAAATATTTCACAATATTACTGCTTTTGCTGTGTTTTGGATTAAATAAATGCAGGCTTGGAGAGCAGAAGAGAATTCTATAAAAAACACTACAACACAACTTACTGTTCAAAAACTTTTGACTGGTAGAGTGTTTGAAGCTGAAATAAAACACATTTTTTGTTTCTGAATTTTTGATTTATTGCATGTTAAGATATTCATACAACAAAATATTCTGAAGGCCGTAAAAATTTTGTGAAATTAATCAAAAATGCTGGTGAGAAAAGAGTTAAAAAAAAATCTCACTGTCCCCAAACCTCTTAAAAATAAAGGTGCTTCACGATAACATAGAAGAACCTTTTTTTCAAGAACCTTGAACATCTGAACAACCTTTCGGTTTCACAAGAGGTTCTTTGTGGCAGTAGAAGGTTCTTCAGATTATAAAAAGCTCATCAAAGAGAGGTTCATTAAAGAACTGAATGACTGAATGGTTCTTTGTTCTTTGAAAATTATTCTTCTATGACATCTTTGTGAAGAACCTTTTAAGCACCTTTATTTTTAAAAGTGTATTGCACTGATACATTGTGCATCCCTTCTTAAAAAGAGGGATGCACTGAATGTGTTAATGGCAAAAGAATACAAAATCATCTTATCCAATGATTCTTATTTATCCTGAGGGATTTCAGGACAATCATCAAGGACAACAAAAGCATCATGAGAGCTATAAAGTGTCCAATATTTGTCCAAGTCTATTGGTGACCAAAAATGTGCACAGTTTGTTTATAAAGAGACTGCAGAGAAAAATACAGTGCCAGACTGAAAGCTTTTTTTTTCCCTGCCGAAAAATAAATAAATAAATAAAAAATAAGCGGTCTAAAAGCTGTACTACCCTTCAATCTTTCTGACAAAACAATGAAAAGCCTCAGCTTCTAAAAGCACTGGTAGCCATCCGTGCATAAAAGCCATGAAGCCAACAATTACTGTTTAGTGTGGACACGGACGCCTGTGTCAATATATAGGCCATATAGAAAAATGTGTTTTTGTCTTCAAAAGATGCATGAACGCTAACTTGGCAGCACTGGCACTATCTCTCATTTAATCACAGTTGAAGCGCTTGATGACTCTGCCATGTGCTTCGCTCAATAGCCGAGGCTCCAATTCATCTCAAGATCAGATTTTACAGGGGACTCAAAGAAAAAAAAAACAGCCGTCTTTTATAAAAGAAGCTTGGTGGCTCTTTACAACACATAATTTTGTTGAGAATCCATAATGTGCCTTTCATCTGTAAGGAATAAATCCCTCTGATGCAATCTGCTCTCTATAAGACCCGCCTCAACGTTTCGCCTATTGACACAGTCATGCATTTTGCTTCTCATTTCATGGACTCAAACCGATTCAGTTCAGGATAATGATCTTGACAGCCAAGGCATTCGAGATGCGCCATACTTCCTGTGCGGCGGGTTGCTGAGGTGTGGGGATGGATTCCCCCTACTTTCCTCCACTGATTGATCATGATGTGTGTGTGTGGACACCGAGAGGGTAACGAATGCTTGTTACGGCTCCACTGTTGCCACGAAGAGACTGTCACACTTTAAGTAGCTGCCGAGGGTATTAGCAGGAGTGAAGACAGTAACTTCCGCGCGTTAGTAGCTGAGTGAGGCGCTCCAACAAGACTGTGGCAGTGTTAACAGATTCGTTAAAGAAGATTTGCTTCTGCAACTTTGTAAGCTGCCCTGTTCTGAGGAGATACCAAATTTGGAGTCTTTCCTCTCCGTCCTTCTGCTGTGAGATTCTGAACAGAATAGAAAAAAGAAAAAACAAGAGAAAAAGCCTTGGCAGGAAGCCCAGAGTGCAAGAGATTTGAAGCAAATCCCCCTGACGGCAGAGCAATGGGCTGCTGGGAGATTTCAGGGTGGAGGGATGAAGAAACGGTCTGGGGGTTAAAGAGGCGGGAAGGGTCTACCCTCCATTACGGCTGATCAAGTGATGCTTAATGGCCACGGGTCTATTAAAAAGGAAGAGTAAACATCCAAACGTCTTCGGTGCGCTAAATTAAATCTAAGCTGATTTACAGAGCGGGAGAAAGGCAAGACAGATATATTGTAGACTGTGCATCTCTAAATATGCTCTTCAAACATAATGATGGAAAAAATGGAAAGTGCCGTGGAGAGTAGAGGTCACTGGTCGGTTAATTTCAGTGTTGCTGCGGCAGGCGACTGATTGCTGCTACAAGACAGAGAGACACACAAAAAAAAAACCCTTGAGACAGACAGAAGCGTCGGAGACGTTGGAGGAAGTGCTCCCTATGGAGAAACCAAAAGGCACGTTTTGCAGTTATGAGATTTCCTCTAAAATGCATTTTTCATGAGTATTTAACAGCCGTCGGTGCACGTCTCTAAACGGCAGGTGCTTCGCCGACTGCATTAAACCTACCGAACAATGTGGTTTCCAAACCACTTTATATTCGTAAGAAAACACTAAGCGCTGCAGTTGCTCGCTGTACATCACAGCGTAAATCAGTGCACCAAAAAGAAGAAAAGCAGATGCAACACCTAGCGAGCTGCCTACCTTGATCAAACGCAGCCAAAATGCAATCTAGGTAGGTGGCACGCTAGGTTTTCGAAGTTTGCAGTACGCATGTTTACCCAAGACAGATTCTGGCTCTCTTTACCTGAAAGAACCTCTAAAACATTTACAACCAAAGAGCTTCTGCAATATGGCATGTTTGTTGCAGCCTGACAGATCTGGCAACCCTGCTGTGAATGCACTGATTGGAACGGCAACAAAGAAGACGGGTGAGAAAGAGAGAAATTCGTACCTGTTGTCATTCAGCTGTGTGTATCTGGGCTGAGGGTCTGGATCTCTGTCGTTCACATCATAACTGGCCTCGGGATCCTTCAAATAAAACGGGACATAAATGGAAAGGATCATATTGCAATGCTCAACCTTAGGGTTTTGTGCTGTCACTGAGTTTGAGAAATACACTGGATTTTATTTTGCATTGCTTGGATGCATGTCTACAGTTGAAGTCAAAAGTTTTCATACACCTTGCAGAATCTGCAAAATGGTAAATATTTTACCATAATAAAAGGGATCATACAAAATGCGTGTTATTTTTAATTTAGTACTGACTTTACATACAGCTGTTTTTTTTTGTTTAGTGACAGTTGTTCATGAGTCGCTTGTTTGTCCTGAACAGTTAAACTGCCTGCTGTTCTTCAGAAAAATCCTTCAGGTCCCACAAATTCTTTGTTTTTTTCAGCTGAGGGACTCATATGCAACGATTACAGAAGGTTAAAACACTCACTGATGCTTTAGAAGAAAACAATGCAATAAGAGCCGGGGGTGAAAACTCTTTGAATTTGAACTATTTGAAGATAAGGGTAAATTTAACTTATTTTGTCTTCTGGAAAACATGCAAGTATCTACTAAATGGAAAAAATATGATATTAAGGAAAAAACAAGAAAAATGCACAGATCTTCATTCTGTTCAAAAGTTTTCACACCCTATCTCTTAATGCATTGCGTTTCCTTCTGAAGCATCAGTGAGTGTTTGAACCTTCTGTAATAGCTGCCTTGTCGGTATTATTAGGCACAGCAGATGAATCTGAATATTCAAATTATGGATATGCAAAACTGCATGTTTTAATAATAAGCACTAGGTATAAATAGGCTAATTTAGGGTCATGTCCACTGCACCAATATATTTCTTAAGACGAGATCTGTCTGCTGATATAAATTCAATTCGTAGAGATGGTTAGGGTGAAATGCCGTAAACCCCTGAGACACCTGAGGCAAGAACGATTTAAGCAGAAAGCATTATGGGAAAGACTGTACAATAAGGCTGAAAAGAAATGTTCAGTAACCCCAAATACCTCATAAAACCACTATGAATAATTTTTATGCAAAACCAGGTATTACATTTAAGTTTTAATAATCCTGACTGTATTACTGAAACCACGGTACTTCAATTTGTGAATCTGAACATTAAGAAATCAGTGAACCAGAAATGTGCAAAATTACATATTATCAAACTGACTATTAAGTGGGCCATCTGAATGACTCATCAGTGTTAATGAAGCCCTGTATAATTAGACTGATTTAGGGTCATGTCCACCACATGCAGATCAGATGTGTTTCTTATGGGCTGCTCATGTAATATGTGTTCAGACAGAGGGCACTGGAATGAAACAGAACGTTTTGAGGCATTTTTGATGCGACG
>JAHKKF010519064.1:0-11360 GCA_019740295.1 Labeo calbasu | reverse complement strand
TGTGTTCAAAAGCAATGACTGCACAGTGCTTCCAATACATAATGTTCATTATGCTATGACATACATTGATAATAAAAGGCAAATTTGTTGCACATGTGGCATTTTGATGGCTGTAGCAGCAATGCTTTAAATATTATGAATTTAACAAGACACAGCTTTACGGATAGAGAGTTTACCCTGGCAGTGCTGACAGTCTAACATCACAACATGCCTGCGACATGCTATAACTATCTCTAAAAAGTCGCACCTGTTAATTCATTACCGTTAATCCAACACAGCTAAAAATGAAGGCAAAAATCTGACTATTGCTCATAAGTGCTGTGTAAATTAATTACATATGAAAATGTCAATGTCAATGAATTAATAATAAATGACAAGTTCATCCTTGCCCTACAGAGGGCAGAGCTCATGAATGCTCATAAATGCCTGAAGAACTACAGATAATTAAATCTGCAAACACTATTCATCTTAGCTTTATAAAGCCTTATATATAAAATAAAAAGTCAGAACATTAGAATGATGTAGATTTTAGTCAAAATGTTTTAATTTAAAAAAACTTAATAAAGTTCAAAGTTCTGATCTAAATCAAATGATTTGTGATACGCGCTCCAAAGTCCCGATCTGAACCAAAAGATTTGTGAACCAACACTGTCCTGATGTGAATCAAACGATCCACACGCTGAAGTTCCAATCTGAATCAAAAGATTTGTGAACCCGCTTTGAAGTCCCGATCTGAATTAAATGATTCGCGAACCCACACCGAAGTCCTGATTTTAATCAAATTATTTGCAATAGGCGCTCTAAAGTCCCGTTCCGAATTAAACAATTTGCGAACCCGCACTGAAGTCTTGATTTGATTCAAATGACTTGTGATCTGCGCTCTGAAGTTCCGATCTGAATCAAAAGATTTGTGAACCCGCTCAGAAGTTCCGATCTGAATCAAAAGATTTGTGAACCAACTTTGAAGCTCTTATCTAAATCAGTTGATTCGTGATACGCACTTAGAAGTTTCGATTTGAATTAAAAGATTCACGAATCCACACTGAAGTCCTGATTTGAATCAAATGATTTGTGATCTGTGCTCTGAAGTTCCGATCTGAATCAAAAGATTTGTGAACCAACTTTTAAGTTCTTATCTAAATTAAATGATTTGTGATATGCACTCCAAAGTCCCTATCTGAATTAAATGATTCGTGAACCCACATCGAAGTCCTGATTTTAATCAAATTATTAGGTGCAATAGGCGCTCTAAAGTCCAATTTGCAAACCTGCATTGAAGTCTTGATTTGAATCAAATGAGTTGTGATCTGCGCTCTGAAGTTTCGATCTGAATCAAAACGTGCAAACCCGCACCAAAGTTTCGATTTAAATCAAGTAATTTGCGACCCACGGTCCGAGGTTCCGATCTAAATCAAATAATTTGCGTTACGCGCTCCAAATTCCCGATCTGAATTAAATGATTCGCAAACCCACACTGTCCTGATTTTAATCAAATTATTTGCAATAGGTGCTCTAAAGTCCCGTTCTGGATTAAATAATTTGCAAATCCGCACTGAAGTCCTGATTTGAATCAAATGATTTGTGATCTGTGCTCTGAAGTTGCGTTCTGAATCAAAACCTTCGCAAACCCGCACCAAAGTTTAGTTTTTAATTCAAATAATTTGCGACTGGTGGCCCGAAGTTTTGATCTGAAACAAATAATTCACAATATGTGCTCCAAAGTCGTGATCTGAATTAAATGATTCGCAAACACGCACCAATGTCCCGATTTGAAGCAAATGATTCGTGATCTGCGCTCCGAAGTTCCGATCTGAATCAAAAGAAAACAAAAATAACTTTATTCAACAATTTCTTCTCTTCTGTGTCAGTCTTTGATGCACGCTAACGAGAGTATCACAAAACATGTAAAAGAGAAGAAATTGTTGAGTAGAGTTATTTTTGTTTTCTTTGCGCACAAAAAGTATTCTCGTAGCTACATTAAATTTGATCCACTGATGTCACATGGACTATTTTACGATGTCCTTACTGCCCTGTGTTGCTGTCTATTTAGGGTCAGAAAGCTCTCGGATTTCATCAAAAATATCTTAATTTGTGTTCTGAAGATGAACAAAGATCTTACAGGTTTAAAACAACATGAGGGTGAACAGAATTGAAAATTTTGGGTGAACCCTTTAATGCATCCTTGCTAAATAAAAATATCTTACTGGCCACAATAAAGTATATAAATATCACTCTTCAAAATACATTTTGAGGAAAAGAATGGCTCACAAAGTTTCTCGCTAGATCGGGGTGATCTTTCTCAATGCCGTCATCCAAAATGGTCACGACCACTCCTCTTCCTGTGAATCCCTGGGCCCAGGCCTCCTTCACATTCAGGTCTCCATGACTGGGGTTGTACTGCAAGAAAAAGGATTTTTACCATTAGTCAGATTTTACATGCACGTTCTCCGGAGGTGGGCAAAACATGAAATTGTTCCTCAGTTCTTTTATTTCCCTTCAGCAAAGGCACATGTTGGTTTCTGTAAAGCTCCTGTGTGCAGCACAGCAGAACACGAGCCCTCCTAGCCATTCTGGGAGGAGGGAGTTAACAGTCTTTGACCAAGACCTCCCAGTAGGGGAAAGCCCACCTGCAGGACTTTACACACACACCCACACATTTTTTACTCTTGCCACTAAGAAAGGCCCAGCCGCAGGAGCTAATGCTAATGAAAGATGACTGCTCACACAGTCACACACTTCTTCCTCCCAGATGGCAGCCTGACGGCAGGACGATCCCAACTAGGTGTGGAAACTCATTCCTTTTAACCCGACAGCTTTTTCCCTAGTGAAGTTCTCGTCCTATCTTCTTCTCTCGCTCTATTTCATTTCCTCACACTTTGCTTTATGCTCAATGCCATCTGTTAAAATGGCAAGGCTGAATATTTCCTTCAACGTCGAAAGACGAACATTAAACATAAATGTGGAAATTGGGCACAGAAGCACAATGAAAACTTCAATTGGCACGTCTTCAGATAACTGCCCCCTTCGCAACCTTCTCTACCCCTGCAAAAAGCTTAAAAATAAGCAGACAGAATCAAATTGCTCATCGTTCTGTGTTGCTTCTTCAGAGTAAACAACTTAAAAAGCATTCATTCCCTTGTCAACAATGATACAATCTCCATCTTCTAGTATGAAAGCACAAAGCACCCGCGTTTCGGGTAATGTTTGACAGTAACACGTACAGATGTAGCTTAAAAGAGGTTGTGAAGGAGGCGAATTTAATAGATTAGTATGCTAATGGAGAACGGCAGCTCTGGCGTTTGTTTTGTCATCCGTGGCCTAGGATGCTCTTTGGTCGTTCGGTTCACGCATTAATATGTTTTGGAGTAGGGCTCACGCTCTGCATACAGAACAGAGCTTTAAAAGCAGTACCGCAAACAAACATTTGAAGACACACCGATGTGAGCGAGCATTCATGAAAACACCCACACACAGTAATTATTTTGTGTAAGTTTTATATAAACTCAGTGAGTCAGACTCATTCTGAATCTGTCATCACTTAATAAAATGATTTAAAAAGATTCGGCGAAGGTTAATATGATGTTGTGTCTTCTCTGTCGGTGAACGTGCCTGCCAATACATTAGCTCTCTTCGCTTTTGGTTGTTGTCTGTGGTGAGCATGCAGGTCTTCAGGACTAACCTGAATAACAAATATTTATTCATGGCTTATTTACGCCACCGTTTGATTTAACAACAACATTTGCAACTCATTTCACATCTGTGATGTGTTTTAGTGAAACAGAATGTTCTGCAGGAAATACTGTAGGGCGGAACTTGTGCTGTCCACCACGATTTGATAGGATAATAGTGCTGTCGAAATAAGTGTGTTAAAGGGGTCATCGGATGCCCATTTTCCACAAGTTGATATGATTCTTTAGGGTCTTAATGAAAAGTCTATAATATACTTTGGTTAAAAAATTCCCAATGGTTGTGTAAAACAACCTTTTTACCTTGCCAAAATCAACTCTACAACAAACATCCTGTTCTGGTCGAGGCTGCTTTAAATGTTAATGAGGTCTGCTCGCCCCGCCCCTCTCTTCTCTCTGTGGAGTGACGAGCCTGTTTACTTCAGCCACATTTAGCTAAACTTGCTAACTAGCAAGTTATTAGGAAAGGTGACTGCAGAGATTCATTAAAAAACCCTTATACTCACTTCTGCTGTAGGTGAAGCTGGATCACAAATGATTTGCGTGAACATAGACGCATTTATGTAGCTCGGGAGGCGCATTCCCTTCACAAACTTTTTTTCTTATTATCGTTTGCGTTTAGTGTTGTTTAAAGATATATTGTTAATTTGTGTTTTTTTTTTGTTTGTTTGTTTGTTTTATGTTGTGATTGTATTGCATTGTATTCTGGGACCCCCTCGAAAACGAGATGATACATCTCAAGGGGTTAATCCTAATAATAAAATAGTATGTATTAAACAAACTTAATCCACTGCATCTTCAGCGGCTCAGATGTCGGGAGTAAATGACAATGCTCATTCTTACATCCAGCAACACAACACCTCAATCGCTCAATCGGAGATATTCTTGTCTAATTTACATCCCTGCTCCAGCATCGAAACAATGGAGGTTGGATTGTGACAGCTGATCTGAGGTAAGATGCTCATGTCAATCAACTATCGTCGGAGCGCCCTTTTCTAAGGTATATAATGTTAAATGACTATTCACAAGCTGTATTATTCACGGCATAATACAGTAAATGTTTGGACATAATATTTAACGTCTTCCATTCATTATTTGTAGCGCGCCAGCCACCCAGTAAATTACAATCATTTTGTGCTTTGTTGCTTTTAATATAACACAGCTCAGCTTTCAAATTATGTAAATTTTATCACAAAATACAAATTATAAATGTGTTTTTCCTCTTTATTTTAAGTTTATAGCACAATATAAAAGTGAAGGAAAATCAGAAGACATTAAAAAAAACAGTATAGCCTAATTAAATAAAATGAATGTCTCATTGTAATCGGAAAGATGAATGACTCACATGCTGCTAAAACTGAAACGAATGCAGCGATCTGTCATGCCACATTAAAGAGCGTGAAAAACATTATTGTAATAGACATATTGTTTGTATTTTGCTATAAAACTGACAGATTTTGAAAGCTGAGATTTTAGAATTTCTCACAATCTGGGACATGCATGCACAATAGGCTAGAATATAGTCTCAAAATATTATAACTTTATACTTGAAACATTTCGACTTTATTCTCATAATTTCGACTTTATTCTCGAAATATTATGACTTTAATATCATAATCTTAGATTTTTTTTATTTTTTAACATGCCACGCTGTCGTAGTTTTGGACCCCACTGACTTTCATTGTATATTTATAATATCTTCTTTGTGCTTTGTGGTTAGATAACTCTTTCGAATTCTACTTAAATGCAAATAATCACCTTAGAGATAACAATCAGTTCACTTTAATGTAGTTTGGGACACTAGAAACTAGGGGAAGCAGAAAAGGCCCTCTTTTGAACTCCTTGCTTATTCTCGCCAATCAGATCCACCTGGTAGCCTTGGTTAGGTCAGAAAAGTTATTTCAGAGGCTGCGAAAGTTTTTACCTTGTGATGAAAAATTCAGAAAATCATTTCTGTCCTTAGAATAACATGCACCGATGTATCATTCAAAATAAGAGCAGAGATTTATTAACCAACTAAAGAAAGGATTTATTTTGATGTCATGTCGTGTTGAGACTATAAGCACACAGAATGCTGTTTATATATTTCAGAACAGACATGGGGGATTTACAGCGGGAAAGAATCAGAGAGAATGTGAAAGCTCACAGATCAAGGGCAGACTCCTTTCCACTGTAAAAACGCTTTAGACACGGCGCATTCAAAAACGCAATGTACAACCACAATGTAAATATATACAGTAGCTTTTCACATACCAGGTACCACTGCTGGGGGAATTTGGGATCTGTGGGTTCAGCATGAATGTCTCTCTTGCGTCTTCGCTTGGCAATTTGCTGCTCTGCCCAAATCACCTTAAAATAACACAGACACACACAAACACATTAGAGGCAATATCTGAAAGATTACACACCTACATCCTTGTAAATCACACTCATCTCCATTTTCACCTTTAACTAGGGACGTACGTCCCTTCTGCACAGCTTGTCCTCACTCTAAAAATACCCACATTTCACACTAACTTGCGCGGCTCTTTTCCGTCTGGTGTTTTATAGCATTTCATTTAGCTATGTGTGAGTGTGTGTGAAAGAAAGAAATTGATCTCCTTAATAACAATATTTGAATAGGCTGACTCTTTTGTTGCTATTTTTATGTCTAAGTGAATTTTAGTTTAAACATTTGAGACAAACACTTACATGAAACATCACTTAGAACTGCGTTAAGTCTATTGATCCATCAAAGAGCAATAAAAAACGTCCTCAGGGCAGTGTTTTGTGTGATGAGATGGACATGGCTAACATACAGCGCATGGACATCAACATCGCATCTGAGATATTAGCAGCGGAGGTTGGAATCTAATCAGGAACCAGAGACTTATGGATGTATGAAGTGCTCTCTCTGCAAAACAATTGTTTTAAATGAGCTTAAAGGTCTACAGGGCATCTACCTCATATACAGGATTCATTTTTCTCTTTACAAGAGGATGACCAGAGAGCCTGCTGATTAAATCGATTAACTCTTGCCTTTTCTCATTGTTATATCAAAAAAAAGATAGGTTAGAAGAAGTGTCATTCTTGGAAAAGACACCTGTACACCAGTGTGGCATTTCAGCACAAAGCATTGTATACATAATTACATGTCTGCTTGGAGACTGTAATTTACTGTACTGTCTTTTTTATTTTGGTGTCAGTGAGAAGAAAACGAACCATCTCTTGGTTAATGGATGGGAACAGAACATATAGTTGAGACACCTTTATATTGCCTTGGACTCTCATAGTACATACTGTCCAATTTGCAACTAAATCACTCATTTAGAGTGTTTACTTTTGCATGAATCAATTCAACTGACTGACAAATCAAACAAGTAGATGGTTTGAATGATGAATGGAAGCAGCCAACTAATTTCCGCAATGAATTGCCTGTGATTGCTCCCTCACTCAGTGAATGACTCAAAATAAAAGCTTATGTTATGTACTTTTTGAAAGAAATATTATAATGCAAAATTCTAAGGTTAATAAAATGAAAATCATTTGACTAATTTTTTTGTGCATACAACAATATGCAGTTAAAGATATACCCATAACAGTTTTAGCTTAATAAATTACACATAAAAATATAAATATATATAAAATGTAAATTAAATAAAATGTATGTATTTAAATAAATATATAAATAACGCTGCATGCAGCGATTACCGGGGTTTATGCGCTTTAAGGCATTTAAGCACATATGAAAAAGCACTACATATTATTTATGAAGCCTGTAACGATCTAAGTCAATGATTAAAAAAATGTTTTTTTTTGGCAAATCCAGGTCATTCAGCATAGAAACATGATGTTTTTAACGTTTATGACTGTTATAATATACTGTTATATATATACTGTTGTCCGATCTCTCCCTAAAACTTTGCGTGCTTGTTTAGAATCACCTGCCGCGTGTGCTCAGCAGGTTTTGTGAAGTTTTGAGTTTTCATTTAGGCTTTATGGGTTTTTTGGTATATTTGGACGGTCATTTTTCTAAATGACGCTGTTAAAGTTTCCCAAAGAGTCCATTTTTTTGGCAATTATTGACCTTGAAAGTCCAGAGAATTGTACTGCAGTGTTTTTTTTTTCAGATTGAGTGAAAAACCTAGGACTGGACCCAGGCTCGCCCCAATCGGCCTGACTCAAAAGTACTCCTAAACCGTTAGTCGCAGGCTCATGTGTCTTATGTCATTGGAATCCTTGGCTCCCGCCGGACAAAACACACACCTCAGATTTGATTGTGAGCATGCAAAATCTGGGGGTATTTCGCAATTTTCGAAAACCTACTTTTATGATCTAGTCCTAGGTTTTTCCCCTGATTGGAAACAAACCAGTGCAGAAAGATTCTCTGGAGAGTCATTATCGATAATTATCAAAAAAAGTTGAACTTTTAACTCCAAACGACAAACTCAAAACACTTCTGTATAAGCTCAATCTGAGGTCACAGTAAAAAAAATGCGGAGCTTGACCACTTGGTGGCGCTATAAGAGGGAAAAAACATAAAAATGGCTACAACTGCACAACCATTTGTCCTATCAACATGCTGTGCACGGTCTTGGTCTGAATTGGTCTTGAAGTGTCTACAAGGACGTATTTAAAAAAACATGGCCACCATTGGCCGATTAAGTTTAAGCACCTGTTAGATAAGGTTAACCAAGGCCGATCGAAATGAAACTCGGTGGGCTTGTTCGACTCATGGGCCCAAAGGTCTGACAGAAATTTTTCGCATTCCAGAAAACTTTGCCTCTAGAACCACTGCTGTCAATCAAATTGTTTGTTAAATGATTGAGAAGATGTAAAAAACCTACTTGTGTTAGCAACCACTGCAGTACAATTCTCTGGACTCTGTAGGCCAATAATTTTCAAAAAGATTTTTTATTTACCCTTTGGGAAGCTATAACGGGGTCATTTAGAAAAGGGGCCTGTCCAAATTTACCCAAAATCCTATAAAGCCTAAAGGAAAACTCAACACTTCATGAAACCATCTGAGCATATGCAACAGGTGATTCTAACCAAGCATGCAAAGTTTTAAGGGGATCGGACCACAGCTGGCGCTATAACAGTCATAAATGTAAAAAAAAAACATATTTCTATGGTAAAATACCTGGGTTTGCCAAAAATGCTTTTTTAAATCATTGATTTGGTGGTAACAGCTTGCTAAATAACATCTTTTTCATGTGCTTAAATGCCTTAAAAGTGCTTGAACCCCGGTAATCACTGCTTGCAGCTACATTTATTTATTTATGTAGTGCCACCAAGTGGCCAAGCTCCACAACTTTTTTAATGTGATCTCAGATTCAGCTCTTACATGCATGTTGTGAGTTTGACGACGATATCTCATTCCATTCAAAAGTTATAGCTGTTTTAGTAAAAGTGGCTTTTGAACGTTTTGGCATCCCTTGGTGATGGAGAGTCGAAACTTATTTTGATAATCATTAATATTCATTCTCCAAAGAATCTTCCTGCACTGGTTTGGTTCCAGTCGGGCAAAAAACTCAGGACTAGTTGCAAAAGTAGGTTTTGCAAAAAATGCAAAATACCCAAAAATTTCGCATGATGGACAAATCCGGCGTGAGCCAAGGATTCCAACGACATACAACACCGGAGCCTGCGGCGAGCAGTTTAGGAGTTGTGAGTGATTTTGTACTTTTGATCGCTGTAGCGCCCTCGTCAGGCCGACAGGGGCAAGACTTGGTGACGTTGTACACGGTGTGAGTACTACCATCCCTCCAAGTTTCACCAAGTTATGACTTACTGGTCTGCCTGATCAGTTTTACATGGAGATTGCTGATCCTTGGCCATTCTAACAATTACACCAAGGTTTCGCTGCTGCTTGCTTGGACCCTTAAATATAAGTTTTATGCGTTCCAAGTCTGCATTTATTTAAATAAAAAATCTGTAAAAATAGCAATACTGTGAAATATTGCAATTTAAAATAACTTTAAACTTTATTTCTGCTGATATATGAAAACCTAATTTTCAGCAGCCATTTCTCCAGTCTTCAGAGTCACATGATCGCTCAGAAATCATTCTGATATGTATCAAAAGAATCTGTTGGAAAAATGATCAATGGTTGTCTACAAAACAAAATGCAGCATTATTATATTCATTTGAGTAGCATGCGTTCAACTAGTGTTCTGCTGAAAGCCGAGGGCGATTCACACAAATAACCACACACACACACGTACGCTTGAAATCCTCTGAGTCGTCATTTACGCCCCTTGTTTTGCAGTAAATTTATCACAAAAACAGCAAATGTGGAACAAGGCCAGGTCAGATTTGGAGGAAGAATGCATTTCCTGTTCCTTTCACGTCTTGCCGCCCTTCGTTTCGCAGCAAACTTCTAAGAAGTCCACTTTGACTTTTTGCGAGAAAATGAAATTTCCAGTTAGCGAGGTAGAAGACGCTCACGTACCTGCTTTCAATTTGGTATAAATTCCCATCGCTGGAGGGAATGTGCTTACAAGCGGCAGCCTTCAGAAATCTGCTTCATTTGCATAAAACCGTGCTGACCTCGGAATGCAGAGCAGGCGATGCGTGTGTGCGTGTTGTACGCGTGAGGCTTGTGCCAAGATGAACCCTGGCAACGAGAATGCCTGACCCGGCACAACAGAAACGGGCCCAGAGCGGAACCCTGATGCTGTTAGCCTTGCATAAATAGAGACTAGCACACAAGGGAGCAGCAATCCAGCTTGTATCTTCCCCTCTCTCGTTCGCTGCTGTCATGGATCAGTGTTAGGAGTCATCCGGTCTCTTTTGCTGGCGTCTGGTGGGCAGGTGGGGTCTGAGAGGGCATCGGTATTAGCCGTGTAGTTGGATCTCCGGAGTGTGCACTGAGTTTTAACTAGTGTCTGAAGCTTCAGAGAGTGAAGATAAGAGGCTTGTCAGCAGGAGATCTATGGAAGCCTACAGCCAGCGGCCCAAATATGCAGTCGCTCGGGACGCCTGTGCTGCTCTCAGATAACTTATCGGCATAGCCAGAGTCCTGCACTTCAGTACTACCACACACACACATCAACAACACCTCATACACAACAATAATCACAGTCAGTCAACCATCTGAGACTCTGGCCCAACTACTTTGTCACGGCATGCTAATGACCTCTCCTCCCCTCTCGTCTGGCCTCCTCTTGTACTATCTCCTCTCCTAATGTCTCATCTGTTCCCCTCCCTTCTCATTTCTCTTCTTACTTCAATCCCTCTCATCTCTTAACTTCCTGCTTCATCAGTTCCTCTCCTCACTTGTCCCATTTTATCATGTCTCCTCACATGTGTTTCCTATCTTTTCATATTTTCTCCCTTCATTTTTCCTCTCTTCACATCTCCTTTCCTCTCATTTCATCTACAAACTTCTTGGGTTGTCTCATCTTCTCTTGTTGTCTCTTCTTCTTTCCTGTTGTCTGGTCTTATCCCATCTTCTCTCCTTTCACCCTTTTAGTCTCCTTTATCTTCTTTCCTCATGTCTCTTCTCTTTACTCCTTCCTCTTCTACTCTTTCCATCTTGACTCCTCCCCTCCCCTCTTCTCATCTTGTGTCCTCTCATCTGTTCTTGTCCTACCTTCTATGTCCTCCTTTCTCTGCCCACTTCTCTTTTCTCATCTCCTCATCTCATCTTATTATTTCATTTGTTCAACTTGCTTCACATTTTCTCTTCTT
>JAHKKF010519063.1:6681-27688 GCA_019740295.1 Labeo calbasu | reverse complement strand
AGGAGACTGTGCACACTTTTACTTTCTCAAAAAAACTCATTCTGCATGATTTATAAGCCTGTTTCCTCATGGGGACCTCACAAATGTCCCCACAAGGTCAAAATTTACTGGTATTACTATCCTTGTGGGGACATTTGGTCCCCATAACGTGATGAATACCAGGTGCACACACACACACACAAGTGTACACACTAACTGTAATACTGTATAAGATTTCAATTCAAATGGAAAGCATAAATCTAGGCTACGTGCTTCCTCTAGTATACTTACTAGCTGGCAGCCCGCCAAAATAAAAGCTTGCAGAATTTAGGTTTGAAAATGTTAAACATTTATAAATAAATAAAAATGTAAATAATAACATTGTATTTTTAATTGTACTATAAAATAATTGTAAATTTTATTTGATACTCATTTTTATTTTAAATGTAATAGTATTATCACACTCTATTATTTTATTTTATTTAAAAATACAAAATAATTAAAGTGCAATAGTACTATTATCACTATTATTATTATCAGCACTATTATTAATTTATATTTATAGTTATATTTAATGAGTTACACTATGTGCAATGTGAACAACAAACCAAATTTCTGTGTGCTCTCAGGACTGAAAAATTCATGTGCACCCCTAAAAACATCTTGAGGGATAAAGTGTCCTTTTCCATAAAGTATGTATGCAAACTGTATAATATCTAAGGTACACATGAAGTTAATTCTCATACTGTATTTTTAGAAAGTTTTGGAATACTTGTCCTCTCCCCAAATTTGTCACTACCGAAGTACAGTAATATATAATTTAAAACAGGGGTCACCAACCTTGTTCTTGGAGGGCCGGTGTCCTACAGAGTTTACCTCCAACTTTCCTCAACACACCTGCCTGGAAGTTTCAAGTATACCTAGTAAGATCTTGATGGTTCAGGTGTGTTTGATTAGGGTTGGAGCTAAACTCTGCAGGGACAGCGGCCCTCCAGGATCGGGTCTGGTGACCCCTGATTTAATAAGAAGGGTTATTTTGACCTATTAAGATTTTAATAACATCTTCCTTGTAAATACATATATATGTGACCCTGGACCACAAAACCAGTCATAAGGGTCAATTTTTTAAAACTGAGATTAATACATCTGAACGCTGAATAAAAAAGCCTAAATAGGTTTTCCATTGATGTATGGTTTGTTAGGATAGGACAATATTTGGCCAAGATACAACTATTTTAAAAATAGTAAAAAAAAAAAAAAAAGCAAATATCGAGAAAATCGCCTTAAAGTTGTCCAAATGAAGTCGTTAGCAAAGCATATTACTAATTAAAAATTCCGTTTTTAATTCACAAAATATCTTCATGGAACATTATCTTTACTTAATATCCTAATGATTTTTGCCATAAAAGAAATATCTACTTAAGCCTGGTTTTGTCATCCAGGGTCACATATATTTATTTTATTAAACATTTTCAGAGGTAAATCAATTACAATTACAATTTTAACAATATTTCAAGTGTAATTTATGAGATTTGTTGCTTTTAATCTAATTTTTCTTTTTCGAAAAAGTTGATCATACTGATTTCAAAGTTAAGGATGTATTAGTTTTAATATACACTGAACCAAAAACTATCATAACATCTGAGTTGATAATTCAGTATACTTTTTTTTTTTTTTTGACAAAACATTACATGTTTTCGTTGTACGTTTTTGGTAGTGAGAGTGTTTTGGTAGTGACCACATCATATTACAGAACTCTAACCCACATACTAAAATACTAAAAATGTGCATAACTGTACTAAAACTTTATGTCCCCCAAATAAAGAATTACACGTTCCTTTCTGTCACTACCGAAACGATGGGATAACATCAAAAAAATACCGATGTCACTACTGAAACTTCACCAAATGTTTCAATTGTGACTGTTTTGGTAGTGACAATTTTAGATACTTTTGAAGCTAGCTCAAAGATGCTAATCAGCACATGGTTAGCTAGCACAGTTCTGAATAGTTGTACACATATAAAAACTAAATGCTATAAAAAAAACTCCCAAAAAAGTGTGCTTAATTATATAAAAAAGGTGTTCGGTGATGACATTCTTTGAAGTTACACACAGATTTTTTACTTTTGAACTCATTTACCAGAAAACGATGAGGCCCATCTACTTTCCTTGTAGCCTTTTTTTGAACTTCACACACACTCATGTGAAATATATATACACAGTACTCGACATTGAAGTGTTCATCAAACTTATCCTAAGACAAGAACAGGTATTGTTTTTGTTTTAGAACAACTTTGATGAAAGGTTTTAATCCACTTCAAACGTTGACTACTGTACATGTGTATATATATATATATCTATATATGTATATATATATGGTGTATTTCTAATGAACATGAACAAAAACTGCGTTATTTCTGTTAACGCTGATTTGGGTCGTCAGGCTGTGCTTGTATTGGCGGTGAACGGCTTGAATTGAGTGTGAAGGCGGGTCAGATAGTCCCATCTGGACTTGAGTGCAGCTTTAACCAGCTGAGTTCAGTTCTCAAGTCAGACAGGAGAAATTCTGAATGAATCTCTTAACTTACAAAAGATGCACATTCTTCATATCAATTACTCTGTCAGCTTGGAGTTCATGCAGAAACCCTCCCAGAACACATCTGAAAACACCTTGAAAGCAACAGCCTCTTAATCGCACAGACAAACACTTGATCATCTCTCGATTAACATTTCGACAGCGCTGGAGAAACTATTTCCTGGAAATATCAGCAACGTAATCACATCCAGGACTCTGCCACGTGTGGCTTATTGAGATGCGGGGGGAAAAGAAATAACACAGTCCAATTTTGAGATCTGTAATGAAGTCACAAAAAGTTTATAAAAACAAGTAGGGGCAGACAGGAGGAGAGGTTCCAGGAGAATAAATGTAACTCTTCAGAACTACGAACTGAGACTCCATCTGTTACAGGTCTGCAGCCAAGACCCTGAACTTTAAGGGCTTCGACGTGTTAAGGCAAATTACAATGAGACCGGAGTTGTACTCTTCACACTGATGAATTCAATCTGCATATTTAAGAGAGCTCGTCACCTTTGAAACAGGCTGATATCATTTATGCGACTGGCAAAATGTTGACACGTACATTTACATTAAACACAGATGTGTTTCTAATTTTAAACAGCAGTTTTGATAACCCTCGTGTACCACAACGTGATGCTTTCGTATGAGAGGAACGGATATCACTTCCCACGTCTTCCTGAATTCTCTTCAGCTCTTTTTAACACATTAAATGAGTAATTACTGAAATGTAACATTAATTATTGAATTTAGTCATAAAAATCCAACAATCAATATATTGATTTCTAAGGACACCCTTTATTTCTATTTATAATCTAATGTCTTTATAAACGAAAATGATCATCATTTCAGAAATAAATTAATTTCCCAACAAACAACACGCTTACTTCTAGGGCCACTTATTTATTTAGATTTTTTAATTAATGTCTTTATAAAAGAAAGTGATCATGATTTTAGAAATGTAACAATTTAATTTAATTTAATGTAACTTAATTTAATTTTCCAACAAACAATACGTTGACTTCTAAGGCCACTTTTTCATTTCTATTATTAATTAATGTCTTTAAGAAAGAAAATGATCATGACTTTAATTTAATATTTAATTTAATTTAATTTCCCAGCAAACAATACATTGACTTCTAAGGCCACTTTTTTTTTAAATAATTTTATTTTTAATTAATGCCATTATGAAAGAAAATGATCATGATTTTAGAAATGTAACAATTTAATTTAATTTAATTTTTTAATTTAATTTCTCAATTCACAATACATTGACTTTTAGGGCCACTTTTTCATTTCGATTATTAATGTTTTTAAGAAAGAAAATGATCATGTTTTTAAAAATGTAACAATTTAATTTAATACTTTTTTTTATTTAACATTTAATTTAATTTAATTTTCCAATCAATACATTGACTTCTAAGGCCACTTTTTTTTCCGATGTTTAATTAATTCGTTTATGAAAGAAAATTAATTTAACTTAATTTACTTTCCCAACAAGCATTACGTTGACTTTTAAGGCCACTTTTTATTTCGATTTTTAATTAATGCCTTAATGAAAGAAAATGATTATGATTTTAGAAATGTAACTATTTAATTTAATTTTCCCAACAAATGTTGACTTCTAAGGCTGCTTCTTTTTTTATAATCTAATGTCTTTATGAAATAAATTATCATCAAGTTTGAATAATCACCAAGCATAGTTATATGATTATATATTTCATTATATTTATATATAGAAATTATATCATTAAAAAAACTAGTTATATCTAATATAATTTATATAAAGTGGATATAATTTTAGAATATAATTATTACACACACACACACACACACACACACACATAATAAAATATATATCAAATAAAATTATTTAACAATTTTAAATGATATTTATATATATATATATTTAATTATATATTCATTTCAATTTTAAAATCAATTAATTAAAAAAATCAAATAGATTAATTAATCAAACAATTAATTATATCGCATTCTTTCCCCCCACGTTATTCTTTGCGTAAGTGTGTGGTGCTGATGAAATGCTGATAGTGCCACTCTAAAGGGCTGTGGATCAGAATGCCCAGGCTGGATTCTCTGGCATAACGCCTTTGCCTCCTGCCGCTGGGTGTCATTGCAACTCAAATGCCAGAGGTCTGAAGTATCTGGTGTCGTGTAATGCGTGGTGCCCCGTGCCCATGTCAGATAATGTCATAGGGCACAGAGTTCTGCCATGTTTGCATTAACATACACAGCCTGAACTTAGCATCAACACACAGTAAACAAATCCTGACAGCATATTACCATGTCTAAAAAAAGAAATTCACATGAGCTTTAGATTCACACCGTCAACAGTTGTTTTATACATCTGTGTCTATTTAATTTTTTTATTTAGTTGTTGGATCATTTTTCATGAATACATAAAGACTATTTCGGAAGAAAACAAACTTCATTGCTGTCAGTTTGAAACACATCTGCAGTTTTCGTGCTCTCCTAGAAACTGTCCAGGGACTAGTATAGCGTTTGAGGGTAAAGGGGCGTATTGTGCTAAAGGAATCACATCTCACACAGCAAGAACCTGGGCTGAATAAACTCTGCCAACACAGCATGCTTCACAAAACAGCCCAAAGACGCTGGCAAGACAGAGACAGGGTGTGTACATTGCACTTTCCACAAACACACTCTCAACTCTACTTCCAAAAATTTTGACTGTCAATCTTGGGCTCTGAGTTTTTCTTGCAACCATGTTCCACTAAATATTAAATAAATACAGAGATTTAACAAAGTTATAAAATAGAATAAAATACAATTTAAAAAATAAAAATATAGCTGTAAGCAGCAATTACTAGGGTTCAAGTGCTTATATTTGGACATGCCCCTTATCTAAACGAGCCCATTATAGCTTCCCAGAGGGTAAATTTTAACATTTTATTTGATAAATATTGACTAATCCAGAGTATTGTACTGTAATGTTTTTTTTTCCAGATTGAGCAAAAAAACTAGTTTTTTTTTTTTTTTTTACATTTTCTTAATCATTTAACAAACGAGGTCAGGAGGTCTAACCCCAAATTTGAACTTCCAAAATGCAGTTTAAATGTAGCTTCAAATGGCTCTAAAAGATCCCAGCCGAGGAAGAAGGGTCTTATCTAGTAAAACGACTGGTCATTTTTTAAACAAATGACAATTTATATACTTTTTATCCTCAAATGCTCATCTTGTCTCATTTCTGCAATGCGCATGCGTAGTCTGTGTAATCCGTGTCAATACTGTTAGAGTAGGTTGAAAAACTACGGTCTAATTTTTTTGCTTCAACGTCAAAATCGTCCTACTTCGCTGTTTTACCTTTTTTATTGTAAAGGGGGTTGATGTTCTTTGCATGTTCTCTTTGTAAACACTGGGTACTTCTGCAGTGATGTAGGATGATTTTGAAGAAACAATATGGGAGTTTTTTGACCTACCCTAACTGTATTGACCTGGAAAAAAAAAGTTCACGCAGACCTCGACAAGATGAGCGTTTGGGTTTACAAAGTATATAAATTGTCAGTTTGTTTTGAAAATGACCGATCATTTTGCTAGATTAGACCCTTCTTCCTCAGCTAGGATCGTTTAGAGCCATTTGAAGCTGCATTTAAGTTCGAACTTGGGGGCACCATAGAAGTCCACTAAATGGAGATAATTCCTGAAATTTTTTCCTCAAGAAGCATAATGTCTTATTGACTGAAGAAAGAAAGACATGAACATCTTGGATGACAAGGGGGTGATTAAATTATCTGTAAATTTTTGTTCTGGAAGTAAACTTCTTTAATCTTGTCTGATGGGTGCTATAAGTTCACCAGCCTATGGCGGCCATGTTTTTTGAGATATGCAAATGTCCTTATAGAAACCTGTGGCACTTTGGACCAAGACAATGCATACTGATTTTCACGTCGATAGGACAAACGTTAAAGTAGTTCCCTCTTATAGAACACCAATTAGCCATGCTCCGCAACTTTTTGCATGTGACCTCTTACATATGCGTTATTAGTTTGGCAAAGATATCTCATGCCGTTCAAAAGTTAAAGCCGTTTTAGTAAAACCGGCACAGACCCTTTCGAATGTTTTGGTGTCCCTTTGCGACAGAGAGTTGAAAGTTCACCTTTTTTTCTTGATTTTCTTTTTATAAATATTGACATTTACTCTCCAGAGAATCCTTCTTCACAGTTTGGTTCTGATTGGGCGAAAAACCTAGGACTAGTTCACCAAAGTAGAGAAAAAAAAAAAAAATTGCACTTGAGCCTGCGACTGACGGGTTTGGAGTTATGAGCGATTTCATATTTGTGATCACTTCAGCGCCCCCGTCAGGTCAACTGGGCCAAGCCTTGGTGACGTTGTAGACCAGGGGTGCCCAACCCTGTTCCTGAAGATCGACTTTCCTGCAGAGTTTAGTTCCAACCCTAATCAAACACACCTGTCTGTAATTATCAAGTGCTCCTTGAGATCCTAATTAGCTGGTTAGGTGTGTTTGGTCAGGGAAGGAGCTGCACTCTGCAGGAAAGTCGATCTCCAGGACCAGGGTTGAGCACCCCTGTTGGAGACGGCACGGGTACTACCATCCCTCCAACTTTGAAGTCTCTACAACTTACAGTTTGGTCTGTACGATCAGTTTTACATGGAGATTGCTGATCCTTGGCCATTCTAACAACTACAACAGGGTTTTTAGTGCTATGCACTTGAACCCCCCAAAAAATAAAATAAAATGAAAGGCCAGCTAGTTTGGGAGCAAACGCATGTTTATTGCTACTAATAAACCTTATTTAGCATAAAGAAAACATTTACTGGGTAACAGGATTGAATGGTTGAACAAATGCAGTCAATTCTTAAGCAAAAACTCTTCTCACCATGTTGTAATAAGTCAAACAGGGGAAAAAAACTAAAATTAGACCACTCGTTGCCTACTGATTTACAAAGCAGACTTAAAGCGTTTCTTGTTCTGCATTATACATGTGTATGAGCTCCGCCTCAACTTCAAGATGGAAAAAGTGCAAAAAGTAAAAAAGCATTAAATGTGCAACATGACATTTAACCTCACTCTCACTGGTCCATCCAGCAAAACGCAAACATTTTAACACACATCAACATACAAATGCAAAATGAGAAAAATCTCAGGCAACCTTTACATGCATTGTTTCAGCTCCAAGTTCCCCAGTCTCTTTTTCTCTCTCTTTAAGTTTTCACAGTGTGCTTTTTCTCCCCATGAGCTGGGAAACTCAGCTCTCTATGTTTTCATTTTAAGAAAACCTCACACTCACTGATTGTAATGTATTAGCGGTGCTTCTTACCGCCAACTCTCGCTTAGCCAAGCTGTCATGCACACAGACCAGCAGCCTATGCCACGATGAGGAAGGCAGAGGGGTTGAAGATGAAAAGAAAGAGTAGATAACTCAGGCAAGAGGAGGTAAGTGTGGTAACGGAAAGGATGCAGTATGGTTGCAAGAATGGTTTGCTGATGTTGCACCATGCACAGTGTGCAGTCACCACAATAAACAAGTTGCTTACGTAAGTTGCATAGCAGCTTTAGAAGAAAATGTTATTGTATAGTATTAAAGGAGAACTATACTACACTAAAAGACCATTTTTCACTCAGAAATTGCTAGTCAATCTCACAGTTTGCAAAGAAACTGCAAGTTAAACATTAATAGTATTTTCTTCCCTATTGTATTTACACCTTTTTTTTTTGTCGAAACGCAGAAGTTTGGCTCAAGTTATGACAAAAATATCCGACTTGTTTGTTTAAAGTTATCTGGACTTTAATAATGTCCTCAACATGCTAGCACAACAACATTACTTATTCATCATTCATACAATTTATTTCTTAAAATCCCCCTGTATTCCAGTTCGCGCCCGCGAACATATGCGAGTAAAGTGCAGACGGCAATGCGGGAGAGGTGCGTCTGACTCCGGGCTACTTTTACACTGTTGTCGCGGGTTATTTTTCAAGTTAGCGGTTGTGCTCTGTATGCTCTATTAAACGCTTTATTTAATATTTGGTTTTGTGCTAATAATCCTATTGGTATATTTTGCTCGCTAATGATAGGAATCTATCCTTTGATGTGATTGGTTACTTAAGTTTGTGACGTAGTAAAGAAAAAGACTGTTTCAAACCGCATTTCTGGGACAGCCTTTGGGAAACAAGTTTTAGGGAGAAAATACTCAGCAATGGTGTTAATTAATGGACTGGCACATGGTTTGTCTACAAGCATATTAAAAACACCACATAGACAAATAAACGACATAACAATCTTGATTTAAAATGTTTCAGTTGGGTGTTATCTAAAGAATAACTGATGACGGGCCGTTGAATTATTAGAAAATACCCGAGGTGAATTCCAAAACGTCATTTTAGACAGTTTAGCAACAGAAGTTAAATCAAGTAAATAAGCACAAAGAAAGGGAGGAAGAGAGAGAGAGAGAGAGAGAGAGAGAAAGAGAGAGAGCGTGTGTGATTTACCTGAGTCTGTGCGTCTCTCAACCGTGTTTGGGCGCAGTGTTTCTATTAAAGCGAAACTTCAAGGTCATCATCTTCAAGAACAGCGCCGTTATTACTGAGAAATGACATGGATTTTAATAGGTTTAACATTAGATTATCAGGTCAGAATATACACTAATTTGACTAGAAACACTGGAGACTGGAAATGCACAGCATCCTTCTGGTTAAGAGTCAGGTGTGACTTCCGCGTTCAGGACAAAACGTCTATAAATAGTTTTAAACGTTACTAGCAATGTTGCCAAGTCTGTGGTTTTCCCGCAGAATTGGGCTACATTAACACTGCTGCCGCCGGTTAAATCAACCTCAATAACGTGATATTTAGCCCTGAAATGTGAATTTACCAGGAGGACCCCACCTCAAAACACAAGTGGGCTAGTTTTGAGTAGCAATTGGGCGGGTTCTGGAAACCCTGGTTACTAGCCTACTTGTTTCAGAAAGTTAAGAGAACATTCAACAGTAACATTCCCATAGTATTATCGAATATAATTTTCCCTTAAAGGAGAAGTCCACTTCCAGAACAACAATTTACAGATAATGTACTCACCCCCTGTCATCCTAGATGTTCATGTCTTTCCTTCTTCAGTCATAAAGAAATTATGTTTTTTGAGGAAAACATTTCAGGATTTTTCTCCATACAGTGGACTTCTATGGTGCCCCAATTTTGAACTTCCAAAATGTAGTTTAAATGCAGCTTAAAATGCAGTTGTAAACGATCCCAGCCGAGGAAGAAGGGTCTTACCTAGCAAAACGATCAGTTATTTTCATAAAAACAATACAATTTATATACTTTTTTAATGTCAAACGCTCATCTTGTCGTGCTCTGCCTGAACGGTTCCGGTTCCAGTTCATGACAGTTAGGGTATGCTGAAAAACTCTCATCTCATGTTCTCCCTCAACTTCAAAATCGTCCTATATCACTGTTTTACCTTTTTTGTTAAGGGTTTTTAATCTTTGCAGGTTCACTTTACAAAGATTGTGTTGGTACTTCTGCAGTGATGTAGGATAATTTTTAAATGATTTTCGAAGTTGACGAGTTTTTCGACATACCCTAACTGTCATGAACCAGAATACACAGAGTTCAGGGAGAGTAAGACAAGAAGAGCATTTGAGATTAAAAAGTATTTAAATTGTATTTTTTAAATGAAAATAACCAATCGTTTTGCTAGATAAGACCCTTCTTCTTCAAATGGAATTGTTTACAGCCGCATTTAAATTGCATTTCGGAAATTAAAACTCGGGGGGCACCGTATCAGTCCATTATATGGAGAAAAATCCTGAAATGTTTTTCTCAAAAAAAAAAAACAATTTCTTTACAACTTAAGAAAGACATGAACATCTTTAATGATAAGGGGATGAGTACATTATCTGTAAATTTTTATTCTGGAAGTGGACTTCTTGAGAGAACATTCAGAATTAATGTTTTAATAACTTAATGGAAATGTTACTAGCTAGGATATTGTCTGTTTATGCTAGCGAGTGATGTCTTTGGTGATAAATAAGGTAAAAGCTAACAAAACTAACAAAATGACAGAAAATGTATTTAAGATTTAGTTTAATGCAAATATGTTTATTCATGTGTTTTTATTTTAATGACAAACATGTCTGTCTAATGGTACAAAGAAACCTATGGAAAAGCAGCAAATGCGAGCATGAACGGATGTGCTCTGTTTAACGTCGTCCTTATGTTGTGTTTTGACTACATAAAAGATGTTGGCTTGCTTGTGAAGTCATTTCTGGCATCTTTAGCAGTCATGCAAAGCGGAGGGATTCCCGCGGTTGCCACATACCATATCAGATTATGCATGCAACCTAATGCAAATTTAGAGAGTACATTAAATATCTGAATTCTCACAACGTAGGACCATTTTCAACATGTAAAATGTATTTTGAACATAAAATGGCGAAATACTGACTTTTGAAACTGAAATCTTGACGCTTTTATTAAACATGAATGGGCAGGTTATGCATAAACTACTCTAACACAAACACCTTCCAAAGGTCTAAACAACCATAACAGGTTTGTAGCTGCACAGTAAACACATCTATGTGCCACACGAAGCAACGTGTGATTTTTTAAAAGCGTAAAGGGTGGGTGTGTGAACTCGTAAGGGTGTAAACTTTCAGTGCCACTTCCTGTCTTATGACTGACACACATCTGTGGGTACCTACCCAAACAGAACCACCCATCCTGTGACATTACCAGAGGAGTTGTGTCAAAACAACCGAGAGAGATCGTGTTTTTGAACACTTGCTGCATTATCATATGCAAACACCTTCACGCTGTTACCTGTATTCGTTTTCACATAGAATTTTCACACAGAGACCGTAGAAGAGAGAACAGGGAATAAGTAATGCTGCAGCACTGAGATGGTGCAAAGGAGAATTATGATGAAGCGCTTGAGGTCGAAGCTGCAATGTAGATTGTACAAGTCCAGACTGTGGCGTACTGAGGGGCCTGAGGCCATAAACATATGAGAGCCCCTGCTTGAGAGTACAGAGCATATACACACACACACACCTTTACAAGGCCACCTTCAGATCTCTACTGCCATATTGCTCATGCCTGGAGGGGATTGAGTGAGCATGTATCAGAATCTATGATCATTTATTTTGCAACCATAAAGGATATATGTGAAAGTGCTGCTGTATACCAGTGTATTGGGGTGAGGAGCTATCAGCTCCACTATCACTTTCTCTGCGTGTATCTGTGCTGGAAGGGTGTTGGTGTATCTGCAAAAGAAATGTGTGAAAGCTCTCGGCTTGGGTGTTACTTCTTTAGGCAACATAGTCACATACTTTTAAGCAAGACACACATCCGTTCGCCACATTACAAGGGCACAGAACAAGGTAGAGTGCGGACTTTTTTGAAAACCAAAAAAAAAAGTGTTTCATGGCCTGATCATGAACTTTCAAACTAATTTTGGTATAATGTGAAAGGCTGATTTTACATTTTTCTGGGGAAATACTTTTGAATAAACAGTGATTGTAAAAAGGGTAGCACAGTTATAAAAATTTAACATTTAAAAAATACTACATACATTACCAGTCCAAAGTTTTAAACGGTAAGATTTTTATTTTTTATTTTTTGAAAGAAATCTCTTCTGCTTACCAAGCCGGCATTTATTTGATCCAAATGACAGCAAAAATAGTACAATTTTGAAATATTCTGACTACTTAAAAAAAACTGTTTTCTATTTGAATACATTTTAAAACGTAATTTTTTTCTGTGATTTCAAAGCTGAATTTCTAGCATCATTACTCCAGTCACATGATCCTTCAGAAATCATTCTAATATTCTGATTTGCTGCTCAAAAGCAGCTAATTTATTATTATTATGTTGAAAACAGCTGAATGCCTTTATCATCACTTTTGATCAATTAAAAGCATCCTTGATAAATAAAAGTATTCATTCCCATAATGTTTGATGTTAGATGTTCTTCATGGAACCATCAATGCCAATAAAGAACCTTTATTTTTAAGGGTGCATGTCTCTGGAGACTGAAAGAGAATTAAGCATTAAGCATTAAGAGAACATTCAGAATGAATGTTTTCATAACTTAAAGGAGAAGTCCACTTCCAAAACAACAAGTTACAGATAATGTACTCACCCCCTTGTCACCCAAGATGTTCATGTCTTTCGTTCTTCAGTCGTAAAGAAATTATGTTTTTTGAGGAAAACATTTCAGGATTTTCCTCCATATAATGGACTGCTATGGTGCCCCGAGTTTGAACTTCCAAAATGCAGTTCAAATGTGGCTTCAAACGATCCCAAATTTGATTGTAAATGATCCCAGCCAAGAAAGAAGGGTCTTATCTAGCAAAACAATCGGTTATTTTCATTAAAATAATACAATTTATATACTTTTTTATGTCAAACACTCGTCTTGTCTTGCTCTCCCTGAACTCTGTGTATTCTGGCTCAAGACAGGGTATGTCGAAAAACTTCAAAATCGTCCTATATCGCTGTTTTACCTTTTTTGTTAAGGGTGTTTGATCTTCTTTGCATGTTCACTTTGCAAAAACTGGATTGGAACTTCTCCAGCGATCTAGGATGATTTTACGATTGGAGTTTTCCGATATTCCCTAACTATCTTCAGCCAGAATATACAGAGTTGAGGAAGAGCAAGACAAGACAAGCAATTGAGATTAAAAAGTATTTAAATTGTATTTTTTTAAATGAAAATAACTATTTGTTTTGCTAGATAAGACCCTTCTTCCTCAGCTGGGATCGTTTACAACTGCATTTGGGAACTTTTGAAGCCGCATTTTGGAAGTTCAAACTTGGGGCACCATATCAGTCCATTATATGGAGAAAAATCCTGAAATGTTCTCCTCAAAAAACACAATTTCTTTACGACTGAAGAAAGAAAGACATGAACGTCTTGAATGACAAGCGGGTGATTACATTATCTGTAAATTGTTGTTCTGGACGTGGACTTCTCCTTTAATGGGAGAAAGTATAAGACACACTTGTGTACAATCATACTGATCTCCATTTGTGGGATCGTGAAATGTATTATCTCACCAAAATCTGACAAAGTTGGGTGCGGCGTTGAAACATCTCATGAAGGAGTTTAATTTTCGATAACAGCATATCTGAGCTGTAAATTTCTATTATATTAGTAATTCGGGGACTTCAGAACATCTGTGGTTTAGTGTCAGCACAATTGTTGGTAAAATAATCACAGACTTCAAGAACTTGTGTCTCTGTGAACATGTATCAAAAAGGAGGACAGGGAGTGGAGGAAAGACAGGAGTGTGTGTGGTGGACTTAGAGATTAGTGCTCCCATTAGTAATACTAACTGCCCTGTGTTTGGGTAAAGGGTAAACACTCTGAGAGCAGATGACTGGGCTTTACTATGAATTCATCCTCAATAGATAACATAGAGGATGACTGTACAGAGACTAAGACGTGAACTAGTCTTTCTTTATTTTAAATTACATAAGGAGAAGTAAGGGGAATTGGACACAATCTGATGGAACTGAACATGGGTCACCAAAAAATTCAAAGTTATTTACTTAACCATGAGTTTCTTCCTTCTGTTTAGCCCAAAAGAAGATATTTTGAAGAATGCTGGTAACCAAACAGTTGACGGTAGCCGTTAACAGGATGAAGGTGACGTTTGTTCATTCAGGCTGAAAGGAAAGCAGAGATATGAGATAAGATGCTGGGTTGTCAAGTTGAAACAGCACATAGAGCTGTGTGCCTTTTATGATTGGTGATCAATGATTTACTGTATATCTAACCATTTTCCTACAACAAAAACTCTTGATACATTAACCCATAAATTATAAATCCCATACTAAGTACTTCATCAGACTACCTCACCTGGAGAAATAAAAATATATCTAAAATTGCCTCAAAACGTGTCTCAAATCTGTTGAGGGATTGTTACACATTTACTTTCTCTTTCTTCTTTGAACCCAAAAGGAGTGGTTGTACTCTCATGCCTTCCTCTTCACTACAGGGGCTGTGTGAATGACCGTGTGCCAGCTATGGCTTGATCATTTCTTTCTCTTTCATTCTTGAAAATGTTCTCTCTCACTTCTCTGTTCCCAGGATCACATGTCCGCCTTTTGATCCATGCAACTCAGGAAAAACAACACAACAAAGTAATTCTAGATTCATTGCTTCAGAAGACTGTTACTGTTAATGTCCCTCTCTCATTAAATCTGAACGCCTGGCTCATTAACAGTGTCTGCGGGATAAAGTACAGCTGAGAGATTAATAGAAAGCACAGGAAGGAGTGCAAAGAGAGTGACAGTCAACGTGAGATGCAATAAACAATTCAGAAAGGATGAGAAACCATGTGAAATGTCATGTGAACTTTTTTTTTTTTGTAAATAAACATACAGGGTGAGGAAAGCTTGTGAGTCATTGCAAGGTGAGGTTTAATGGTTAAACAAAGGAGCTAATGTAGTTAGCAAAATTGTTTATGTGGGATCAGATTTTTTTTTTTTTAAGAATTCTCTTATGCTCATCAAGGCTGCATTTACTTGATCAAAATTACAGACAAAATCATTAGTAATGTGAGAAATATTACAGTTTAATATAATGGTTTTCTATTTTAAAATATAATTTATTCCTGTGACGCAAATCTGAATTTTCATCAGCCATTACTACAGTCTTCAGTGTCACATGATCCTTCAGAAATCATTCTAATATGCTGATTTATTACTTTATTATCAATGTTGGAAACAGTTGTGCCACTTAATATTTTTCTGGAACCTGTGATTCATTTTTCAGGATTCTTTGATGAATAAAAAGTTAAAAAGTACAGCATTTATTCAAAATAGAAACTTTTTAAAATTAATTTAACACATCCTTGCTGAATAAAAGTATTAATTTCTTTAAAAAAAAAGAAAGAATAAAAATGTACTGACCACAGACTTTAAATAAAACTGTTCTTTTTATAAAAATTTGTTTAATTATTATTTTTTTTTTGTAAGTTTTATTCTCATTTATTAAAGAATCCTGAAAAAAGTATTACAGGTTCCAACAAAATATTAAGCAGCACAACTGTTTTCAACATAATAAATCAGCATATTAGAATGATTTCGGAAGGATCGTGACACTGAAGACTTGAGTAATAATTCTGAAAATTTAGAAATAAATTATATTTCAAAATATATTCAAATAGAAAAGAGTTATGTTACATTGAAATAATATTTCACAATCTTACAGTTTTTTCTGAATTTTTGATCAAATAAATGCAGAAACTTTAAAAAAGAAAAAAAAAGAAAAAGAAAAATCTTTCTGATTCCAAACTTTTAAACGGCAATGTATATAAAAATTATATATTCTTTCTTTTAAATAAAATAAAATGTATATGCAACATATGCAATATTTACATAATATAAAATGGTTATCTAAATATATATGTATATGCAAGGGAATTTATTACATTATACAGTCATACATTATAAGTTTTATATACTTCTTTTATATTTACTTTAATATTATACATTTAATATACAAAGTATGTACTTTGTTAAATACTGTATATATGTAACAAAATGCATTATTTATATATAAAAATGTATTTTGTCAAACAACACTGAAAATATAACATAAATGCACATTAAAGGAATATTCCGGGGTAAAGTCTGTGGTCTGCTGTCAATTATACAAAAAATAATGTTGACTCATCTCTCAGTTTGTAAAACATGTCTACAACGGCCATGGTTGTTGCAAATGTATAACCATAACGCTTGTTTTCATGAAGTGTTATTGTTAACAATTTTCAGTGGTAACCAACAGTAGGTCACAGACTCCATCTAATCTACAATATTCCTTTAAAACTGTAAATCGTAGCACTCTTGTTAGTTGGTGTGAAACACCTAACGAGTGTTTAGGGAAGAGACAGTAGTGTGCCCTATTATATCTGCATACACGTGTGTATGTGTGTGTGTTAGTGCGCTCATCTCTCTGCCCCAGATTACTGGCAACAGCCCCAATGTCTGTGCTAAAAGTCACGTCGCGAAGAGAGAGAGATGTGGAGAGAAACAGGGGGAGGTTGAAAGAGGGGGCGTGAGAGGGCACGGGGTGCAAGACACAGGAAGTGGAGAAAGATGAAGAGACCAGAGACAATGCGATGTACAAGGGTGCTGAGGCAGAGGAAGGGAGAGAAGGAAACGCAAGCAGAGAAGAGAGAGAAGAACAGAGGAGAGAGGGAGAGGAGGAACGTGGGAAGAGCAGGAGGGTCCAGGGCGTGTGTATGTGTGTGCGTCTGGCACTCGCAGGCGGAGAGATAGCTCGGGTCAGGCTGGCCGGACGTGTGTGTTTGTGTTTGGCTGAAGAGGGATGTGAAACCAAGAAAGCCCTCGCTGGCTAAAGCTGAGAGTTGGAACGCAGCCATCGGCAAGACGGACACGAACGCACACATTATACGTTCAACAACGTCTCCCTCAGAAACAAACAGATGCGGCCGGCTAGCATCGTGGTGTGGGGTACTAACACGACGCTGGAATGATAACAGCTGACTGTTTTCGAGAGATGCAGGAAAAAGTCAAAACGCTCAAGGTTACAGCAGAATCCCAAAACAGGATGGGCCCTGCTTAAGTTTAGCCCGCTATCTAGGGGGCCCTTGAGCAGCGATGCCCTCTCTGTGGCACCAGGAAGTAAACAGACGTCTATCCTGAAGCACTGATGCGAGTGACTCATCTGTGACCTATTTATAAAAACCCATTAGGTGGAACAACGTAAACGTGTTCTGCACGCTGTCTGTGGCATATCACGACATAGTTGCCTTTCCGAAAACGTCAACCTCTCTCCTCTCTGTCTGAGAATTCCTACACTCTGAGAGTCACTTCCTGTCCCAATATTCCAGCGCGCAGCGTCCTCGCGGCCACATACCCCCCCCCCTTCCTTACTGCACTCCAGAGAGGCCGCCGGTCGCAGGGAGAAGGAGTCATTATGGCAGGGGACACAGAGGTGCTACGTTACATGATGAAGGTGCTGCTCAGCATTGTTTCCAGTCTGAAAGGCTGGACTGTCACACCCTGGTGAGGAGGAGCACTAGAAGAGACTAAAATTAGAAAGAAAATGCCAAACATTCTTATGAGGGCTTGTGTTTGTTCCTGTGATTATGGATACATGAATGCTACAATATGCTATTGCATAATACATTACGTTCAGAAGTCTGAGGTGACTAGGATTTTTTTTTTTTAATTCTTTTATTCAGTATGTTAGAAGGATTCTGACTTCTGAAACTAATAATAAAAATAAATATATATAGACAAATTTTAAAAAACTACAAAAACTGACAAAAACAACAAAATCATTAAACTTAAAAATAAAAAAATTACATTTAAAAATAAAATATAAACCTAAATATTAACAAAATCTATCTATCTATCTGTCCACCCATCCATCTGTCAGTCCGTCCATCCATAAATCTTTCCATCTATCTGTCTATCCGTCCACCCATCGTTCTATCTATTCATCTGTCCATCCACCCATCCTTCCGTCCATCAATCTGTCTATCTATCTGTTCATCCACCCATCATTCTATCTATCTATCTATCTATCTATCTATCTATCTATCTATCTATCTATCTATCTATCTATCTATCTATCTTTCTGTCCATCTGTCCGTCCATCCGTCCCCCTATCTATCCATCCAATCCATTGTTCTATCTGTCTGCCCATCCATCCTTCCGTCCATCCGTTGTTCTATCCATCTATCTGTCTGTCCACCCATCCTTCTGTCCATCAATCTGTCTGTCTATCTGTCCGTCCATCAATCTGTCTGTCCACCCATCCTTCCGTCCACCTGTCTATCTATCCATTCGTCCATCTTTGCCCATCTGTCTGTCCATCTATCTGTCCATCCACCCATCATTCCGTCCATCCGTCGTTCTATCCACTTGTCCGTCCATCCAATCCGTCATTCTATCTATCCGTCTGTCCGTTCATCTATCTGTCTATCCTTCTGTCCGTCCATCGATCTGTCTATCCTTCTGTCAATCCATTTATCTGTCATCCACCCATCATTCTGTCCATCTGTTGTTCTATCTATCTATCTGTCCGTCAGTCCGTCCATCCATCTGTCTGTCCAACCATCCTTCTATCTATCCATCATATAAAATTAAAGTTATATAAAATTAAATTATGAACCAAATATTACTAATACTAAGATAACACTGATTGTAATAATAACATGTTACATTATTACTGTTTTTACTTCATTTCTGATTTAAAACCCTCTTCTTAAAAAACTTTAATAATCTTACTGACCCCAAAATTTTAAACAAAAGAAAGAATGTCATACAGATTTGGAGCAATATGAGAAAATTATGACAGTATAATATTTTTTGGGGTGAACTATTACTTTAACACTGCATGTGTTATAAACAAAACATATCATTAGCTATGCACTGTAGCTCATTTGGAAAGAGTTGGGGTTGGGAGTCTCAGTTCCGGCAACAGCAAGAGCGTGGCCAAGCTGGCAGTTCAAGGGTTAAGTCCCCCTGCACTGGGCCAGAATGTCTTGGCCGTTTCCTGTGGGCTGCCCAACCCTGACCTGCTGGCCCAAGCCCGGCTGCACTCACACGTAGACAGTTGACCCTTGCATCCTGTCAGACAGTGACACCCCCGCGACTCCTCACAAACTTACATAAAAACACACGCATTAAGTGTCTCCATGAGTTTTCCTGATATAGAATGCTCCCTGCATGGGATAACACCGGATTCATCCAATCCAAGGATATGGGCGGTACTACACTAATAGCAGCACACACACCAGGTCAGCAAGAAGTCCTTTACCTCTCCTTGGCCACATATGAGCGTCTATACCTTTCTATTTGGGTCTGGACAGGCGGAGTGGGCGCACTTGTTCCTGTACATCCACGGCCATCTGTGTGCGAGCCCAAACGGAAGGTGTCAGGAAGCAAGGCCAGAGTCCAGAGGCCAGAACAATGAAGGTGCACCATTCTATTTTACTGCACAGGACTGGCTGTTACCATTTTCCTCTCACAAGAATGTACATGTGTGTGCGCAGTCTGGTTTGTCCATCAAGCCCGTGCCGCTGTGTCCCTGGGTTTCCCGACGGCACGGTGTGCGTCGTACGTGTCGAGGGTTGCATCTCGCAAGTTGCGTGTGGCGGGACCTGCCGCATTTCCGGCCTAAGCTTGTACTCTGATGTCATGCTGCGTGGGGGGGCTTAGGCAGAATGCCGTGGGGGACGGACACTAGATGTAATGCAACCCAACTCATTACAGTAGGATTAGACTGTATAAGAGGGGGTTGCATTTGAAGACCAAGTTCATGCTGAAGTCTTCTTCTCTCTTTCACTAAAGATGTTTAGAGTACATAATACAATCAAACTATAGATGGATCACATGTAGTGGAGCTAGTTTTTATCTGTCCAACTGAGTATACATAATACAATGTGTAATATCTATCTATCTATCTATCTATCTATCTATCTATCTATCTATCTATCTATCTATCTATCTATCTATCTATCTACCTATCCTTCTCTACTTCCAACTGTCCATTCGTCCATCCATCCTTCTATACTTCCATGTTCATTCATCCATCCATCTATCCTTCTCTACTTCCATCTGTCCATCCATCTATCTGTTCATCTATCATTCTCTACTTCCATGTTCATTTGTCTATCTATCTATCTATCTATCTATCTATCTATCTATCTATCTATCTATCTTTTCATCCATCAATCCATTTTTCTTCCATCCATCCGTACTTCCATCCCTCTATTTGTCCTTCCATTTGTCCCTCCCTCCCTCCATCTGTCCGACCATTGTTTTTTATCATCCATCCGTTTATTTGTCCTTCCATTCGTCCCTCCCTCCATCCATCCATCGTTCTACTTACCTATCCATGCATCAATCCGTTGCTCTTTTTATCCATCCATCCATCTATTTGTCCAATTGTCCATCAATCATTCTTTTTATCTATCCATCCATCCATCTGTTCTTCCATCTATTTATTTGTCTGTCAATCAATCTGTCCGTCCATCCATCTGTCCTTCCATCTATATGTCCATCCGTCCTTCCATCTATTTGTCCATCCATCCATCTTTATTTGTAAAATTAGTTACACAATTCCTTCATTTTAATCCTACTTTAGTTTTGCACTTCAATTCCAGATGTTGTTTTCCACCTGAATTTCAAATTTAGGAACTGAACTGGAACTTACACTTCACTCAATTAAATTCCAAACTGGTGGACAACCCTGATGTACACATAACACAATTACTTTATCTCCTCACACTTTTAATTCATTACTGTGCATTAAGGCCTTCAGTGCATTAAGTGCAGGGCAATGTGTTTAAGTCTCTGATTCCACTGGTGTGTTTACTGGCTTCACATATTAACACTCCAGTTAAATCAGCAAGGGGTAGCCTTTGGCTAACAACCAGAACAGAAGGGATATTCACATCCAATGTGCCACATTCT
>JAHKKF010519062.1:0-28276 GCA_019740295.1 Labeo calbasu | reverse complement strand
TATATATACACATATATACATATACACACACACACACATACATATATATATATATATATATATATATATACATACATACATACATACATACATATATATACATTTTTTTTGTTGTTGTTGTTTTGTTTTTTAAGGAATCTACTTATTTACATTTACATTTATTCATTTAGCAGACGCTTTTATCCAAAGCGACTTACAGGTGGGGAATACATTTGTAAAACTTATGTTTTTGTTCAGCTGGTATAAACCGAATACATTACAAACAATAACTGAATCTTTTCAAATGTCTTTAGTAACAGTAAAGGGTAAACCTATGAATAGAGCTATGAGTAATGGAAGGCAATATGAAGGGCAGATGGTGAGACCCCAGTGTGCTTTAGCCCTCCTACTGACACAAATATGTGAAGTTATTAATCGTAATTAAAATCACATTCAAAATCCTGCTCCTGCTAATTCTGTGCACAGGATCTCACCTGAAGAAAACATCCAGATTAATAAACATTATATAAACATAAAACAAGATTAAAAGATTAGTTCCAAGACAAGGCAGTTGAAAAAAAAATCCTTTATTTTTCCATGATCTTTTTTCCATACATTTGTGGTATAATAAATAGACAGGGGATCAAGGTCAATTTCACCAATGTCCCTTGCCATTTCTGAATGATAATGCTTTTCCCCCCACACTGCAAACAGATTTTCATAGAATTTACAACCGAAAATAAAAAATAAAGCTTGACACAAGCTGAAAATACTGCCACCAGCTCTCTGTACTCACTGTCAGATAGACCTTTCCGAGCCGTGACGCTGTAGCAAATCCTCAGGAACAAAAATATATATATTTATATTTATATATTCACAGTTAAAGTATTTACACATAAGAATCCAAAGGAAAATGGGCAGAAAAAAGACGTTTCTACAAGAAACAATCTTTCAAAAGGAAGTACAAATCTGTGTTATGTACAAGATGCATCATTTTCTTTAAATTAGCTATTCAACCCCTTTTTCTCATATAATGATCCCTGAAAAATATTCATTTTAAATACTCCATTCGTCGCTCATAAAAGCAGAACGATGCATCATCACTCCCCATCGTCGTGATAAAAAAGCCTCATTCCTTTATACAAATCATTACGATCCTGTACAATATAAACATATTTAAAAAGAAAAACAACAAAAAGCGGGGAGACCTTACCCTGTGAGTGAGAGCTAATGTAAAGGACACGTTTTATAGCTTGGTCTTACGAGTGCCGTTTGGCTTTGATGGGGGCGGGGGGGTCGGAAGCCTCTAGTGCATTTATAAACATAACCAAATCACAAAGAAAAGCACAGTGCCTTGCAGATCAGACAGTCTTCGGCTTTCAAAGGGAAATTTGGCTGAGTGAGGCTGTGATAGCTTTTTCGATGGTTAAATACTGAGCCAACGGCTCACGCGAAGTACCAGTGAACTTAGGTTCATTCATACAAACACACACACATAGGAGGAGACAGACGGAAGTAGGTTTGCCTTTGGAGCCGTCACACATTAAAGTACATATTTGGCACTCTATTCGATTTTATGGGTCCACTGCTGAGGTTTTCAGATCGACGGACCTAATACTCCAGGGTTTGATATTCTAAACACAGGTGCATCTGTTTAGATTAGATTTAATAGCTGAAAAGCATCAGAGCTCACAGAGAACTCCTAATACTATGAAAACCCATGCTGAAACCGTCGCAGGTGGATTTCGCTTAAAGTGAACTGTTGAAAGAGACATGCGCATTTGTAGAATAGCAGCATCGCTGACCGAACATGCGTGAAGCATGATGCCTCTGCATGTTTATCTGCTGAAATAGTGAGCCGACATGAGTTAATACTAGGCTGTACAGCTTTAAACTGGAGTCTGATTGAGGAGAAGCAGCTTTCTGTTTTTACACCTTACAACGGCTAGAGGGCAGCAGACACGCTCCAATCCAAACATCACAGAGACGGTTGCAAAAAATGGCTTGAATAAAGGAAAATTAAACTGTAGTGTATTGTTGGTTTTGCTTTTGATGCTTTAAAAAATTTCCAGTCCAAAGGTGCCACACGCAGCGCCGGCTGAAATATCGTAGGCGCGTTTTGCATTGTGTAAATTTGCCTGAGCTGTGGACCTTTTCTACTGATTTGTTTTGTGGCCGGCGCAGGTGTGCTTTTGTTGTACGTTCTGCAAACTGAAGACAATTGACCCAATTCCCCCAACAATGGTTAGTGTCACAACGAATGCTAAACCTTGTGGGCAAGTCCGACGATAAACGAAACTTCATACAAGTCGGGCTGAGAGGACAAGGACAAAAATGCTTTTTTAAAAATGAATTCTGTGCGTTTGTGAGCAGCTTAGGTATTTGGGGTCCGAGTTCAGGGACGGGGAGGTCTCTCCATAACCAAACCGCAGAGGGAAAAGGGGACCGACGAGACAAACTGTGCCAAACGGGCAGACAACAAAGTGAGTGCCCAGATATTTTCGGGGAGGGGAAAAAATATGTCCATTTCCATACAGGTCAATGGAAGAGTGGTAGAAAACTCATTTTTTATGCTTGAAAGAGCACCTGTAATTCGTAAACAATCTTGTAAAAGTAGAAAAAAGAAGTCCCAGACACTTAGCTGCACGATATATCCAGTGGATGTGTTGGATCTCATCCACTATTTCCTCTGTAGCTCCAGAAGACAGGACGTCTGGGCTTGTTATTTAGGGCAGTGCATGGTTTTTTTTTTTTATATTAAGTCTCACCTATATGTTGGGGTTAGTTTAAGGTTCCCCTGCAGTTTTCTGCACCACAGAGGCACGGTATCTTCTCGTCCTCGATGGGGAACTTGTAGTCGTAGGTGATCTCCTCGTTGACATTTATTGGCTGCCGGGAGTAGATGACGATCTTTTTCTGCGACTCCACAGTGATGACCTTGGCATAACAGTTTGGCTGCGAAACACAAAGTAGGGCACGGTCAATATGGTTTTTGACTTCAAAATTACCTTTTGTTTACAAATGTACAACAGGGTTCGTACAGATACTGTAAAACGAAATTCAAGGACTACTTTTTTGATTTTCAAGGACTTATCAAATAATGTCTTCCCTTTCAAATTCTAAAAAAAAGATAAACAGACACATAAACAGTTTTCAGGCCTTAAATTAGAAAATAAAACCCATTTAAGAACTTTAAGCATTTTAAACCCTTGTACAAACCCTCATACAACAAACTCACATTGCAACTGTGATTGATGAAGCGGGCGAAGTTGCCACATTTGGTTGCGTCTATAATGGTATCATGATCCACACGGAACATGTAGCTACTGCCGATGCCCTCTTCCTCATAGCGCTTCTCTCGCATGTCTGCAATAACCTGAAAAGAGACGAGAAAGTTACAAACAGACCGGGAAAAAGCATAGATGCGGAAAGTTTGGTTGGCTTCACGCTTACCTGTCGAATATTCTGGCCGACATATTCGATAACCATCTCATCAGCAGCAATAGGTTCCATGGCGAACAATCCCCAGTCGTGAATGTGACTTTTACAGAACCGGATCTTCTTTTTACGGAACTGTGGAGAAGTTATGACTCGTTAGATTTTGACATGGCTCACATTTTGATTGGTGATGTTTTGTGAGATATAAATACTAGTCAATAGATTAAAAAAAATTAACAAATTAATCACACATTTTTCAATAAGGTTTTTAAATATACTGTTACATTGCAATAATTTCACATTCAATCTTCAAATGAATGTACAAACAACAAAGACTGTATATTTTTAATATCTGTCTTAAGGTCATATAATTGAGAGCTATCAATTTTAATTATTTATTAGACTCTAAAAGATATTCCCCTGGTTTCACAAACAAGGCTTAAGCCTAGTCCTAGACTAAAATGTAAGTCTGAGCTGTTTCAACTGAAAGAAACTTGCACCGACTGATCTTAAAATATATCAGTGCCTTTGTTTGGCCCTTAGATGCACACCAGTAATGTTTTTTTCTATAGCACGTTTATAAAAATTACTTAAATATCCCAACTGAACAATGGCCTAATCCTGGCTTAGTCTAAATCCTGTCTGTGAAACCGGGCCCTAAACTTCTAATTTAAGTGAACTTAAAATAATCTTCACATAAATCCATTATTTACCTGTGGCCTTAAAGGAGAAGTCCACTTCCAGAACAACAATTTACAAATAATCTACTCACCCGCTTGTCATCCAAGATGTTCATGTCTTTCTGTCTTCAGTCGTAAAGAAATTATGGTTTTTGAGGAAAACATTTCAGGATTTTTCTCAGTATAATGATCTTCATTGGTGCCCCGATTTTGAACTTCCAAAATGTAGTTTAAATGCGGCTTCAAAGGACTCTAAACGATCCCAGCCGAAGAAGAAGGGTCTTATCTAGCGAAATAACCTGTAAATTTTTTTTTTTTTTCGAAAAATAAAAATTTCTATACTTTTTAAGCACAAAAGCGTGTGTAGCACAGGCTTTGGGATGCGTGACCACAATGCTACGAATTAGTAATGCGTCGTTCTTGAACGATTCTTTCATTTTGAATGAATCTTTAATGTGACTCGGGACGAACGAGTCGTCTCAGAGTGATTTGTTCAGTCGCGTATGCGCAACATCCTATTAGGTTCTGTACTGGAATTAGTTCACCTGTTTCGAGTCTTCGGGTTTTTCCAAGTTGTTTGTTCATCTTATGGGGCTGTCACGTGATGAACGAACGACTTAAACCTGAAAACTTGTCAGATAAGAGGTGAGGTGAGCCAATAATAGACTAAAGACCCAGGTAAACAATGAATTAATCTTTTCTGTTTCTTACAGCATTATAGTTTTGTCTTGTTTGTAGTGTGATCAATGTTTGTGTAAGCAGTAGATGTGTTAGGGAAGTAACACATAACATTTTAATTATATTTTGCTAAAATTAAGGAAAGGACTCGAAAAAAAGATTTGTTCATTTTGCTTAACGAGACTCAAAGGTCCGAGTTGGTAAAATAATCCGAATTTCCCATCACTACTACGAATCACATATAAGTTCATTGTCGGTTTTCTCCTACAACTTGAGAGGAGGACATCTTGTACCTTTTCTTGCAGTTTCTTAGTCTTTGCACGATCGCTTTGTAAACACTGGGTCTGTAGCTCCGCCTACCATGACCTTTCGACATGATTCAATAGTACGTAGCGCTGTGAACGCGCATCCCAGAGCCTGTGCTACACGAGCTTTTGTGCTTAAAAAGTCTAAAAAACTTTATTTTCTGAAAAAAATGACCGATTGTTTCCCTAGATAAGACCTTTCTTCCTCGACTGGGATCATTTAGAGTCCTTTGAAGTTTCACATTTAAACTACATTTTGGAAGTTCAAAATCGGGGCACCAATGAAGTCCATAACATGGAGAAAAATCCTGAAATGTTTTCCTCAAAAACCATAATTTCTTCACGACTGAAGACAGTAAGACTTGAACACCTTGGATGACAAGGGGGTGAGTAAATTATTTGTGAATTGTTGTTCTGGAAGTGGACTTCTCCTTTTAGCAAGTAGGAAATATACAGAAAATGAATAAAGTTATCAAACACTAAATACTAAATTAAATATAGACTAATCCCTCAAGCTATAAAAGTTATTGATTTCCTCTTTTTCCTTTTGTTCTTTGATTAATAGGCATTGCAGCAGCTGGGTTATTAGCTTATTTGCCTGCCATTACTTCAAGAGCTGCCACTGCTGAACGTAATGCGGATCTGACACGCATGCTCGTAATTTTATTCGCACTTTAATATGCTGCCACATTTGTGTGTATTTGTGCGTGCACAGTATAACAGGACAGGTTTGACTAGCACCCGGCGCTGAAGTGAAGTTGGAGTGCTTGTCTGAAAAGTCTGCCATTTGATGTGGTCGTAAATATGTTCTGCGACTAAATAAACACACTTCTTATGAAGAAAAGACAGAAGCAGCGGTTTTGAGAAGGATGGCCAACCCTAGCCCCGCCCCTGCGTTAACAGCGTTAAATATTTTAATACCAATAACTGGAAAAAATTCATTGCCTGCGTTAATTTTGACAGCACTAACAAATACCTACCTTGAGCTGGTTGAACTTAAGGAGGTCACTGTCGCAGCTGAAGGACGACAGCAGGCGGCGCTGTTCAGACCGCCGCTCTGATCCTGCCCTAGTGGACGCTTGGGGCTGTGCTGGAATACTCTTCCCCTGTGAGAAATCACACACAAACACATTCAACCTCAGGACCTTCAGCAAACCAGCTTAATGAAGTATTGATTGCGAGTAAATTCCAGTATTTTATCACTGCGCCCCACCTGAGTGTCCACATCAGGCTCTTCGGACTGCAGGCGTGAGCTGTTTAGGTACTTCATTTTGTCTTTCTTGTCGATTTTGTAGTAGCCCTCGCTGCGGGCACAGCCGGTGACATGGTCGCGTATACCATCCTCTTTCCTCTTCTTCTTCAGGCCTGATGTGCTGACCATGTTGGTAGGTTCAGAGGAGTCAAGAAAACACAACTTTCTTTACATGAACAGACAGGTCTTCACGTCGCAGGTCTGCGAATACTAGCAATTAATTTTAGTGGATGTAATTATTTCATTACAATACTGTCAACAAAAACAGTACTTCAATTCCGTTATTCCGTTTAAAGCCACGAGGGGCATCATTTCTTCACCCCTAGTGGCACCAAACTAAATTGCAAAAGGAACGAAATGACTTTCCCAAACAGTTCCCCAAATTTTCCATAGTATTTTTAAAAAAGTAATTCCATTTGCTGCAGCAACCACTTTAACAGGATTTTACACTTAAAGAAGTTCACTTCCAGAACAAAAATTTATAGATAATTTACTCACCCCCTTGTCATCCAAGATGTTCATGTCTTTCTTTCATCAGTCGATAAGAAATTGTTTTTTTTTGAGGAAAACATTTCAGGAATGTTCTCCATATTGTGGACTTCTATGGTGCCCTGAGTTTGAACTTCCAAAATGTAGTTTAAATGCAGCTTCAAATGGCCCTAAAATTACCCAGCCGAGGAAGAAGGGTCTTACCTAACAAAAGGATCGGTCATTTTCAAAACAAATGGCCAATTTATATAAATTTTCTGTCTCTGTGATGCGCATGCGTAGTCTGTGTAATCCGGGTCAATACATTTAGGGTATGTTGAAAAACTCCAGTCTCGTTTTTTTCTTCAACGTCAAAATTGCCCTACATCGCTGTTTTACCTTTTTTTGTAAAGGGCGTCTGATCTTCTTTGCATGTTCACTTTGTAAACACTGGGTCCGTACTTCTGCAGCGATGTAGGACGATTTTGAAGTTGGGGAAGAAAAACATACCCTAACTGTATTGACCATATTGACCCAGAAAAAAAAAACTTAGACACAACGAGCGTTTGAGGTTTAAAAGTATATAAACTGTCAAATTGTTTCGAAAATGACTGTTCGCTTTGCTAGATAAGATCCTTCTTCCTCAGCTGGGATTGTTTAGAGCCATTTGAAGCTGCATTTTGGAAGTTCAAACTTGGGGGCACCATTGAAGTCCACTATATGGAGAACATTCCTGAATTTTTTTCTCAAGAAACAAAATTTCTTATCAACTGAAGAAAGAAAGACACAAACATCTTGGATGACAAGGGAGTGAGTTAATTATCTGTAAAAAAATTTTCTGGAAGTGAACTTCTCCTTTAATGGGACATCTTCAAAACACAAATGAAGATATCTTTGATGAAATCCGAGAGCTTTTTGACCCGGCAACGCAACTTCCATGTTCAAGGCCTAGAAAGGTAGAAAGGACATCATTAAAATATAAGTGGTTCAACCTTAACTCTACAAAGCTATGAGAATACTTTTTGCACACAAAGAAAGCTAAAATAACAAATTTATTCAACAATTTCTTCTTGCATGCATCATGGTACTCTTATGAACGTGCGTCGAAGATTGACAGAAGAGAAGACATTGTTGATTAAAGTCATTTTTGTTTTGTGAACAAAAAGTTCATAAAATTAAGGTTAAACAACTGATGTCACATGGACTATTTTAACAATGTCCTTACTACCTTTCTGGGCCTTGTAAATATGCTGCTGTCTATGCAGGGTCAGAAAGCTCTCTGATTTTATCCAAATTATCTTAATATGTGTTCCAAAGATGAACAAAGGTCTTACAGGTTTGGAACGCCATGACGGTGAGAAATTTATGACAGAAATTTTTGGGTGAACTATCCCTTTAAAAAAAGTACCAGTAATCTTTACTGGTGACTTAGCATTGTGGCAGTAAAGGATATGAGGATGGTGGACCCAGAGGGTGTCGTTGAGCCAGTCGTTGCCATTGTCCTGCTGAAGCATCTTGTCGTAAGTGATCTTAAGGTAGCGGATGTCCTCCTCATCAATGCCGTCATTCCAGATGTCATATAAGATGGTCATCTCCTCAAAGTCTGAGCGGGGTAGGAAGCTGGGGCGGCGTGGTGATGTCACAGGGGAGTGCATGGACAACAACAACTCCTGCCAGCCTCGCCTCTGTCGGCGCGTCTTCTGAATAGGTTCCTCGACGTAAAACATCCTGTCGTCCACCTCAGGTATGACCGTCTGGGTTTGAGGTTCCTCTTCCTCCAAGGCTGTGGAATCACCATCTTCTACTTTGAAGGTCTCTGGAGGGTGGTCTGGGTACAGGTCCAGGTCGTTTACTGGTAGATCTGGAGGTAAAGAGTCCACCGTTGGAGTTAGAGGCTCTTCAGAATCTGGAGGGCTCGCCACAGGTGTCTTTTTAGACTTGGGGCGTCCCGGTTTCCTCTTGCTTGGAGTAGCATCTAAGGGCACAGGAACATCTATCATTGGAACAGGCAGGTCTTTTGGAGCGGGAGGAGAGGAAGTCTCTACAGAAGTGGGAGAGGAGGCTTGGGGAGGCAGAGGTGGCTCCGGAAGTGAAGCAGCAGGAAGGGGAGGACCAGGGAATGGGGAAGAAACTGCATTGTTAGGTAGGCTGGCCTGGGGAGAGGCGCTGAGTAGAGGCTCTTTAAAGAGAGACTTCTCCTCCAAGCTCTCAGACGAGGCCTTCCTATGAATGGGAAGGCTTGCAGATAAAGCAGCAGAGTCAGGGAAAGCTGGGGTGAAAGTAAGATCTCTACCCGGAGTCCGAGGGATACCAGCGCTGAGGACAGGGGATTGAGCGGGGTAAGAGAAAGGGCTGCCGAGGATATGCGGCGAGCTCAAGCTGTTACCTGTTAGCGGCGTGTCGCTACCTGGTGTGACGGGAACCGTATCAGTGCTCTGAGACTTGCCCAAGCCCCGGGGTCTGTCCATAAGATCTCTCCCCGGTGTGCGTGGGATGTCCTCTTCCGTAGGCAACCGCCCACGGACAGGCATATCCGGCAAAGCTTCAGGAGGCGGCAGAAGGGATCGAGCTTCAAGGGCATGATTGGGGGGAAATGGAAGGTGCATTGAGGGCGTAGGAAGAGAGCGAGAGATCGCGGCCTCTGATTCTAGGGAAACAGGGCCATCACGACCAGGGGTACGGGGAACGTCTTCTGCAGGGATCTTTGGTCGGGTGTCCTGATCACTGTCGGCAAACGAACCTGTTGGGGTGGGTGGCCGCAAGCTACCGACATCCTCCAGGGTAGGTTCAGCTTTGGGCACTGGAATACTGACTGGCAACTCAATGTCGGGTTCATCAGCTGAAAAGAGATGACAACCTATCAAGATCTGACTTCAACACAAAATACCAGGGTTCACACAGGACTTTTAAGGACTTTTCAAGCACTACTTTATGGATTTTCAATGACTTCGATCAGAGATCTCACTTATCAAATAATGTTTTCTCTTTCAAATTCTAAACAAGATAAATAGATAAATAAAAATATACTAACAAAAAATGGCAAAAATAAAGTGAAGCACATGTAAAGTACAACTACACTTTTACTATAGTAAAGCCATGGTTAATTTTCTTAAAGGATTTGTATTTGTTTATACTTTCTTCTTTATTTAAGACCTCACTGTCTTAATGTTTTGTTGTTTTCTACTGTTTAAGAAAAAAAAAAAAAAAAAAAAAAAAAGACAGATTCTCAAAATCGCTCCGAAATCCTGAACTGAATCAAATGATTCACCATAAGCGCTCCGAAGTCCCAAACTAAATCAAATGATTCCCAAACCTGCACCCAAGTCCCGAGCTGAATCAAATGATTCGAACTCTGCACTCTGAAGTTCAGATCTAAAGCAAAAGATTTGCGAACACGCTCAAATTCTGATCTAAATTAAATGATTTGCGATCCATGCTCTGAAGTCCTGACCTGAATAATGATTCGTGAACCAACATTTCAGATCAGGACTCAGATCGTGAACCATTTAACTTAGATTGGAACTTTACATATTTGATTTGATTTGACTTATTCAATTCTCAAAATGATTCACAAACCCGTTCCGATATCAATCAAATGATTTGCAAACCTGCTCCGAAGTCCCGGAGCGTGGATCGAGAATCATTTGACTTCGACTTGAAATTCGCGTATCGCAAATCTTTGATTTGCATCATTCAATTCTCTAAATGATTCACAAACTCGTTCCAATATATTAAATGATTCACAATATGCACTCCGAAGTCCCGATCTAAATCAAATAATTTGCGATACGTAATTTGAAGTCCCAATATGAAACAAATGATTTGTGATACTCAATCCAACTGGAGCACTTCGAAACAGTGAATCATTTTGCGATGCAATGGTTTAACTGATTCGGAATTTCAAAAAGCTCCATTTCACCCATCACTAAGTGCTTTTTAAAGTCATTAGAAGCGATGCTGAAATTCTGAAAATTAATGGCTCTTTTAATTTGACCTGGTTTACTAGTGAATCGCGACAGAAGGCACGAGTTTGAATCAATCTGAGTGGTTCCAGCATAAATGACTCAATCAGTTGATTCAGTTCATCTATTCCTCTTTTCGCGTCTTCAGCCCTGTTTACATGACATTGTCAGTACTACTACTGGCTTAGCTCACTAGTTTTATGACATCTGAAATATGTATGATGTTTTTGAAATTGTGTGAATTTTGCGTGAAAACATATGTGCTTTTTGAAAAAAATAAACACTTATTTCATAGATACAGTCTTCTAAAGTACCTCTTCAGGAATATTGCTATTTTCAAGGGTTTTCCAGGCTGTAATTTCAGTTTTTCAAGCACTTTAAGCACCTTGTATGAACCCTGCAATACTCAACTGCTACAAGAACATTAAGCTTATAAACAGTCAAGATTCTAACCTGGCAATCCTTTGGGTGATGGAGGCCACAAGTCGTCTTCAGACTTGATTGAGCTCACCGCAGTAGGTTTCTGATCGATCTCTGCCTCATCTAACGCTTCCAGCCTGCCCAACTCGTTTGGTTCCTCTTCTGGTGGTGGTCCTGTGGGGGTACTGGGAGCCTTTACCTCAACATCCTCGTCTTCAGAAGACGAGGATGAGGAAGATGAGGATGTCGATGAGGTTTGTGCATCGTCTTCATCTTCATCCTCCATTCCCACTGCCTGCTCTTCTTCTTCCTCCTCTTCCTCCCCTGAACTCGATTCGTAGTCAGACGAGCTGTCGCTCCCAGATGAATCAGAATCGGATTTGGAGGAGGACGATGAGCTAGAAGACTCTGAGGGGGGAAATAGTGAAGGTCATTACCTCAGGCCAATTACAGTGACCACAAGGGCACAATATTAATCAACCTCTCGCCATTACCGTCATCTGATGAGTCAGATGATTCACTCTCGCTGGAGTCTGATTCGCTCTTCTTTTCATCATCTTCCTCATCCTCCATATCCTAAGAAGGCATGTTTATGTTAGGCTCAAGTAAGTTTTGTATGATTAAGGTTTCTTAAAAAGTACTGTGGATTGTTGCTCACCGTGCCAGAGGACAACCTCACAGAGGCTTCTTCCACTGGCTCCTCTTCATGGTCTGAAAGCGATGACTCCTCTTTCCCAGAGGTTTCCTCCTCTTCCTCACCTTCGCTGTCCAGCTCCAGAGGTCTGGCTGGCCTTCGCTTGGCAGAAGAACCACCGCCATCCGTTCTGGATCCATCCGTGCGAAGATCTGTTCTTTCTGATTCTGAGAACCAACCATACAAATTAGTTTACAAAAAAAAAACAAAAAAAACAGTTTTTCAGTGTGAATAGGTTGTCCAATTTTCAGTTTAAGAGCAGAGTAAGCACACCTTCATCTTCCAGCTCATCATCAACAGGTGTGGATGGTCGCACCCTCTTGTTGTCAATGGTAGATGTCGGCTCAGGGGGCTGTTTCCTCTTAACCTGCAAGCAAATGAGTAGCAACTGTTAATACGCAGCTTTTAAAAGTGCAACAGCACACAAACAAAAACACAAGGTGGTAGTTTGGTACCTTAAAGGATGGTAACCGAATGGCACCGCGCAGGCCTATGCTGAGGCCCATTCCCTCAAAGCCCAGACCTTCAACCTTGTTCCAGTTTTCCAGTAAGCTTGAGGATATAGTCTCTTTGGGTTTGGCCCGTTCTTTTTCCTCATCTTTGCCCTCACCTGTCTTCACAGGTGTAAGCGTAGCCTGCAGGTGAAGAAACATGATGATGAGAGATAATTCTGTTAGTATAATTACATGACCTCAGGTTTGAAAATTTAATAAACTGTGGATTTCCTTTTGAATAATTACTTGAAAACTCTCTGGAACATTCAGTTCTGGAATCAGCTAACATTTAATTAAGAGCAGAATTACAGAAGTTAGGGATATTGTTGTCCAAGTTTGTCTACTACTAGACTTATCAACCCATCCCAAGAAGGTTTTAGGAAATGTAATAATATTATTATATTAATTTAAACCAATTACTGCATTATTAAAAACTTTTGTTTGTCGAATAAATGTAATAACTGGGTATTTAAGTGTTTAAATCAACGCTTCAAAACAGCATTATTACTGAAAACTAATCTAATGTACTGTACAGATCAAAAACATTGTTTTGTTCAAACACTGACATGACACTAATAACATTCTTAGCATCATTACTCCAGTCTTCAGTGTCACATGATCCGTCAGAAATCATCCTAATATGCTGATTTGCTGTTCAAGGAACATTTTTTTTATTATTATTATCAATATTTAAAACAGTATTTACAATACAATATTTAATAATAATCAGCAAATCAGCATATTGGAATGATTTCTGAAGGATCACGTGACACTGATGACTGAAGTAATGATGCTAAAAATGCAGCTTTAAAATCACAGGAATTTTAAAATACATTCAAATAAAAAAATAGTTATTTAAACAGTAAAAATATTTACAAATTTTACTGTTTTTGCTGCACTTTGGATCAAATAAATGCAGGCTTCAAATAAATAAAGGAGACTTCATTAAAAAACATTAAAAATCCTAAATGACTGGTAGTGTATGTCCAGGATGTAGTCTATTTAGAGTGCTGAACGAGAAGTCATTTAAAGGTAAATAATATTTATGAACGTTACCTATCAACTTGACAGTGATTTTGTATCTGGCACAACTTAAATAGCTTGAAACCAAATTTGCTGCCTTTGTTATTATTCATTTCCAGACATATTTACATAATCAGCAACAGATATCATGTAACATTTAAAACAGGCCTGGGTTTGTCAAATGGTGCTTACCTTAGCCGAACGCTCCTGTTTGTCCCACCACTCATCAAACGCTCTGAAGGCCACCACCTCCACCATCTTGCGGTTGAGATCTCTTTTCATGATGGCCTTCAGCTCCTTGAGAATAACCAGAAGCACTCCATCCACAGTGGCTTTGTGTGGGTCTTCCTTTAGGGGCTCATAGCCTGGAGGGGGAACAGCAGGGTTGAACTTGGGCATGTTGGGCATGGGCCAGGGTTGCCCGTGAGCCACGGCGCCTGTAGGCGCACCAACCATGGACAGATGCGGATACGGGCCCCCAAACTGCATGGCAGCGGCAGCAGCAGCAGCGCCGGCGCTTGCAGCAGCCCCGCTGATGAAGTGAGGGTAAGGGTAAGGTCGCTGGCTCTGCGCCATGCGACTTAACATCTGAGTCTGCATCTGGAAGGACATGTGAACGCTGCCCCACTGTGGTAAGGAGCTCATCAGGTCCATCTGCATAATGGGCATTATGGCAGGTGGATAATGTGCCAGCGGGTGAAGCATTGGATGGGGGGCAACGCCAGGTGGGCCGGCCAGGTGCGGAACGGTTGGCATAGGCGGCGGTGGCAGGGGGAAGCCAGCCTGTGGAGGGGGCAGTGGGGGGAACCCTGGCGGGGGCATGGGAATGGTCTGCATCGGAGACATCGCAGAGTTGACCACAATGCTTTTGGCACAGTCACCGCTAGCGATCGGTGTGCCAGGCATCTCATCGTCGGAAATCTCCATGTCTTCACCTGACGACTGATGGCCCTGTGTAAAAGAAACCCCAAACATCTGTTGCATTAGTGCACAAACTAGTCACTTACAAAGCAAAACTAAAAACATATAATTTTTTTCTCCTTCTTAACTGGATCTAGACATAAAATTCTAATGAAGTTCTACTGCTATTGTAATTGTAAAAGGATCAGCAATCTCCAGGAGGGAAGGTGGTACTTACACCATCTACAACGTTGCCAAGGCTTGCCCCAATCGGCCTGAGGGGGGCGCTACAGCGCTCAAACGTACACAATCACTCATAACTACTAAACAGTTAGTCGCAGGCTCAATAGGTGCAATATTAAGGTATTTTGCATGTTTTGAAAAACATACTTTTGTGAACTAGTTTTGAGGTTTTCGCCGCCGTTTTTTACTATCCGTCGCAAAAGGACACCAAACCGTTCGGGGCAGGGCTGCCTTTACTAAAACATCTAAAACTTCTGAACAGAATGAGGTCACATGAAAAAGCTGCGAAGCTTGGCCACTTGGTGGTGCTATAAAAGAAAAAAAACACCTAATAAAATGACCATAATGATGCAACTGTTTGTCCTAATCGACATGCAAATCTGTACACACAGTCTTGGTCCAAAGTGCCACAAGTGGCTATAAGGACATTTGTGTATCTCAAAACACTTGGCCACCATAGCTGATGAATTTGAGCACCTAGCAGACAAGGTTAATGGAGGTCGATCGGAACGAAACTTGTTGGGCCTGTTTGACTCATGGCCCCAAAGGGTCTGTGAGAAATTTGAAAGAAATCAGCCACTGGGGGGGATATCGCAATTTTTAAGGGCGCAAACATAATATGCTGCGCATTTTTTCACACATAGACACAATATTTTCAAACAACTTAGTACTCTAGAACCAGTGCTGTCAATCAAACAGTTTGTTAAATGATGAGAAAAAAAAAAAATCCTACTTTTGCGAACTGGTCCTTTGAGAAAAAAAAAAAAAACACACACTGCAGTACAATTATCTGGACTCTCTAGGTCAACAATTATCAAAGAAACGTTACAATTTACCCTTCGCGAGGCTATAACATGGTCGTTTAAAAAAGGGACCTAATATACCTAAAAGCCTATAAATCCTAAACGAAAACTCAAAACTTCACAAAACCTGGTGAGCACATGCGATAGGTGATTCTAAGCAAGCATGCAAAGTTTTAGGGAGATCGGACCACAGCTGGCGCTATAACAATCATAAAGGTTAAAAAAACATCACATTTCTATGGTAAATTACCTGGATTTGTAAAAAAGCCTTGATTTAGGTGGATACAGGCTTGCTAAATAATATGTAATGTCTTTTTTCATATGTGCTTAAAGCCTTAAAGCGCTTGAACCCCAGTAATCGCTGCTTGCAGCTATATTATTTTAGTATCATTTACATATTTAATAATATTTTTAATTAGCTTTAATTTTAGATTTTGTCATTTTGTTAAGTGCTTTTATCATTTTATTCATTTCACTTTCATTTCAAACTATTTCAGTTTTACTTTTTGTAAAGAACATTTATTTTCAGTTAGTGGCAAAGGGAACATTTCGATTTTCATTTATGTTCTTTTAAGTTTAGGTTTGTAATCTAATATTATTTTTTTTTTTTACTTCAGCTTTATTTCTGAAATTGACCGATTTTTATAATTACAACAATATGGCAAACACTATATTTTAAACAAAGCAAAATTTGCACTACTTCAGATGTTTGCTTTCCTATAATTAAATAATTGTTTACAATGTGTGTGGAGCATCTTTTCGATAGAACTGGGATCATGCGGCAGGTGAAAACTGTAAATCAGACTTGTTCACAGCACAAATTATATTGGACTATATGCATCAAAAAGTAATTTTTAGTGTTAAAGTCTATTTAACTCACTAACTCTAAGCAATGGTAATAACATTCTCTTGAAACAATCATTGTAAGTAGCTTGAATGTAGGAACCCAAACACTTTCAGATTCGACACAGCTCTTGTTGAATGAATTTTTGGAGATTCACTAAGAAGAACAGCACTTTCCTGATGGTCCAGCTATCAAGCAGGAAGTAAAGTACAAAAGTGAGCTAACGGCTGTTCATTGTTTCTCGTGCTGAACTACGCGTAAGAGGAAGTGAAAGTGTTGCACATAGACAGCATCCACAGCGGGATCATATTTCATGGGTTTGCCATACAGAGCTGGGGGCTGTAATGCAAACAAGTTAATTTACAAGAGAGCCTCATTAGGCACTAAACATTTATGCCTTTACTGCAGACGCTGAATATTCTCTCTCTCTTTTTTTAATGGAAAGCCTATTTGGTACAGATTAACATGTAGGACTTAAGCTGTGCCAGGTTAAACTTTCTATTTTTTTTTTTTTAACATGGGCTGCTGCCACAAAGAGTTGAGTTGCAAAATATCAAGCAAACAAGGAAATGTGCAGTGATGCCAAAAAGTCTCCTGGCTAGACCTATGGCTTTAAACTAGCCCCAAAAACATTGCACACTAAAATCTAAATGAAATAAACTTGCTTTGAGATTTTGAAGAAAAAAGATGCAAAAATATGCAGCCAAACTGCAATTTCTGCTACTGGTAAAATGTGAAACAAAAGAGAAAGTAGAGGGCCTCTTTAAAGGAAGATGAGTGTAGTTACCTCTTACATTTCTCCTGGGTCCTGAAACCCTCCATACAGCAAAGCTAATATCATATTTAACACCACATCAGAAGCCTGAGTAGTTAGATACACTACAAACTAATAGCAAATAATAGCAAACTACACTAAAGCAATTTAGAAAGCAGTATCTAAAAAAGAAAACACAGCATTTATAAATGCTATGGTAAATACATATATGTGACCCTTGACCACAAAACCAGTCTTAAGTAGCACGGGTATATTTGTAGCAATAGCCAAAAATACACTGTGTGGGTCAAAATTATAGATTTTTTTTTTTAATGCTAAAAATCATTAGGATATTAAGTAAAGATCAAGTTCCATGAAGACATTTTGTAAATTCCCTTCAATAAATATATCAAAACTTAATTTTGGATTAGTAATATGCATTGCTAAGAATTTATGTGCTTCTGGTTATTCTCAGTATTTAGATTTTTTTTTGCATCCTAAGATTTCAAATTTTCAAATAGTTGTATCTCAGCCAAATATTGTCCTATTCTAACAAACCATACATCAATGGAAAGCTTATTTATTCAGGCACATTCATAGCATTGAGCAGAACATTTTGCTACCATAAAAATTCAAAATTATTATTTAACCTGTTTCAAAAACTGAATTACTAATTCATTGAGGCCTACCTATCAGTTCACTCAATCTGAACAAACTAAACCAGTACTTCAAAAAGGGGACACTTCAGAACTGTTTGTGCAGTTGACCTAAACTGAATCAAAACTGAACTAAATTTAATTGAATAATGACATTATTGTCTGTTTTTAGAGGTGCTTTACAGCTAAAATTGTATATAAAGAACTTTTAAAGCATAAAAAGCAATATTTATACTGCTACTTTCTTTTTTATTACTGTGAAGCTTCTGTATTGTATAAAGTGCTATAAAGCGACATCACATCTCAGGTCTTACCGTGTCCATTTTGTCAACGGGCGTCCGTGGTTCACCCACCCCACTTTTACTGTGCATGTTGGAGGGCGACATGGCCCTAGAGTTTGTCAACAGGGAAGCAGTACCACGAATAGGCTCGTCATCGTCCGAATCAGGAAGCGGCGTCGGGCTGATGTCCTCCAAGCCTGTGCTTGAAGGCCGCGACGGCCGCTGAGGCGGAATAGGAGAGAGCTGAGAGGACGACGAGGAGATTGGACTCCCGTCCATGCGCACCTCAGCGTCCGAGTCTCCGCGCTCATTCAGAAAAGGCTTCAGAAGCATTTCAATGCGCGAGTCCAAGCTGTTGCGCTCGGAGTCCTGGGTCGGGGTGCCCAGCGACTGGCAGGGTTCCGGCGTGGAAGGGGGAGGCGTAGCTGGTTGGGTTTCTGGCACAGGGGGCGGCGGTTCAGGGATCGGCGGCGTCGCAGGCCTGTCTCTGACAGGCATGAAGTCAGTGCTCGGAGGCGGCGGAGCTTGAGGCTGTCTCCTATAATCCACTTCCCGCTGAACAGGCTGGTGGAAGGAAGGCTCTGTGTGAGGGTAGACTGGGGGCATTGGGGGCTGATAAGGAGAGAAAGCATTTTTGAAATTCGGTGGCGGTGGCGTGTGCGCAAAAGCGGGTGACGGCGGCTCAGGCGGCTGATGTTGCTTGAAACTGGGTGGTTGCTCTGCATTGCCACGATGCGCTGCTCCTCCTGTACCGTGGACGTAGTGCCTCTCCGGTCTTCGGTTGTAGGCGTCCTGGAATTTGGTTTCATGCCGTCTCGACTTGTAGCCTCCTGAGGATTCAGCACGGTTCGACTGGAACGCCGGAGTGCCTTGCCTGCTGGAGTAGCTGGAGTCCTGAGAGAACGGGGTGCCTGATGGGCGCGGGGTGTGCGGAGTACCCTGGGACTGTGGCGTATCCTGCCTTAGGCTGGAGTAGGCCGTATCCAGGGACATGGGCGTGTTGGTGCCGCCCGGCGTGGCTGTGCCACCGACTGCAGAAGAACTGCCTTCGGACAGTCTTCGCAAAGGCTGTGGACACAAAAACACAATTAACTTTAACACATTTTCTGAGTTGCATAATGCAAACAAAACCACTGGTTCGCCTTTTCTAATGGCATTAACAATTAACACGCTAATCAAATACATTGTATAAATACTCCTTAATAGCACTCTGTTTTCATATGGCTTCACTGTGTGATAATGGCCATAACTAAGGGGGGACCGTTCAAAGTGCATGTTGTAATAGCGTGCAGCTCTCTGCTGGTAACAGTTATTATGTGCATTTCAGTTGGTGTCCATTTAACCACCTGCTGAACTGATAAACTGGATTAGAGATAAAGAGGTTACTGTTGGAGAGGGAGAGCATGTTATAGTGTGCTGGTGTAAAAAGCCTTTTGTATTAAAATGATGTGTTAACTAATAGGTCAAAATTCAAATTGACTTACTTATGATGACACAAGATTATAAAAACCTCAAAAGTCCAGCCTGTTATACAGTATGCTGGTGTAAAATACCTTTTGTACTAAAATGATGTGTTAAATAAAAGATTCAAACATTTAAACATGTTTAAACTCCACATTATTAAAGATACATTAATCACAAATTATTAAATAATTAATACAAAAAAAACCAAAAAACAGAGACAATTTTGTGTTGAGTTACCCTCTAAAACACATTTCCATTTAAATTAAATTAAATTTTGAATTATTCATTTGGCCTATGGAGTAATAAACTATGATGTTTAGAAATACATAATATGAGCATTTGTAGTTCAAAAATAAAATAAATAAACTTTTTTGGTTTGTTCTGAATCAGTTCATTGTTTTTAAACCAGATTAAACAAACCAATTTGATTAAATGAATCCAGTTGTCTAAACCTATTTTAATAACAAATCTCTTCATGCAGCTGTAAAGAAATGTGCACAATACAAAAAAAAACCCTGCCTTTAACTTTTTAGTTTTGTAGTACAATCTTAAGAGTTACCATTCTTTCTAAAATTAATGTTGCACATAATCACACAATTTGGTTTGGTTTTTACCAGCAGGGCTTCGGCCAAGCTGCGTGGAGAAACTTCACAGGCCTCTTCACCACCAACTGGAAGAGTGAGCGGAGTGTAACTTCCATTGATCAGACGCTGGAAGTACCTTTGGCGATTTTCACCTGAACAGACAGATGAGAATGTGCAATTCTTTGGTGAACATGATTAATGAAACACAATGTGGGCTACATCTAAACAAAGTACACATAGCTATAAGAAGCAATTTACATGTCGTACATAAATTTCACATTCAAACTTGTTGTATTTTCAGTTGTTTATATAATGTTTTTGTTGTTGTGACAAAAACATAACAGAAGAAAATCATTTCAGTGTCAAACTTAATGAAAACACACTTTTGTCAAATACTATTTGCAAGTAATCTCACTTGAAAATAAATATACTAAAACAAGTCTATAAAATGTTACATATTTTGTATGATATAACTTGTATATGCACATATGTATATACATAGACATGATCTACGCACATCAAATGTGACCCTGGACCACAAAAACAGTCAAAGGGGTCAATTTTTGGAAATTGGGATTTAAACATCATCTGAAAGCTAAACAAATAAGCTTTCCATTGATGTATGGTTATAGTTAGGATACTACTATTTGAAAAAACAAATCTAAATACTGAGAAAATCGCCTTTAAAGTTGTCCAAATGAAGTTCTTAGCAATGCATGTTACTAATCAAAAATTAAGTTTTGATATATTTACGGTAGGAAAATTTACAAAATATCTTTATAGAACATATCCTAAATAATTTTGGCATAAAGAAAAATATATAATTTTGAGCCATGCAATGTATTTTTGGCTATTGCTAAAAACACACCCGTGCTAAGTATGGCTGGTTTTGTGGTGCAGGGTCACAAATAAGAAAATGACAGTACAATGCATTCATGTCACTGACGATAACAGATGAAACGGTACTGTCTCTTTAAGAGAGGGGAGACCCAATACAGCTGTCATCCTGCTTTCAGGATCTCACTTTTACAAGGTTAATGACCATTCAGTGTGCTTGTCCTTTAGTAAACCGTCTAAACGAAATGTTTAACACTACCGACATTTTCATGTGTATACCAATTACATTTTAGTCGTGGTTAACCACCTCCTATATTTTCAAAAACACACAATATTCATCTAAATTCTTACATGCATATGTTCTCGAGGTTAAACAATTGTTACATCGCTTCAAACGACAGCTAAATTTCGAATTAATAGTTAAAACGCTTTCGTTTCACGTAAAACGTCAAAGCAAAAACACATCAGTTAATCCCTCAGCCGCTGACTTGCCGTTTTAATGGTTACCAAGCAACCAACGTAAATTTTCACACGTGACTTCATGTCACAAACAATCTATTCAAATATATAAACACATGCTGTATTATAGTGTAATTCTGTCAGATAGCGTTCCCTAAAGCTATAAATGCCATGTCTGAATATTTTAACACATAATCCATCCTTACCTTTAGGGTCCAGCTCCACGTGGATGATGTTGCCCATGACAGACGTGTTGTGCAAGTTCTGCACAGCATCCTTCGCCGCCTTGACGGTTCCGAAAACAACTTTAGCTATTCCGAGATGTTTTTTGTTCTTCGGATTGTATAAAATTTCCACCTCCTCGATGTCGCCGAACTTCTTGCACATGTCGGTGAGGAATCCCTCTCGGACGTTGTCGTTGAGCTTGGCGAACGTGACCTCCTTCGGAGGCACACGACCGATGTAACACTCATCGATCTGAGGAAAAGAGAACGACTCTTGTGAAACAGAAACGTAACTATAACTAAGACTGTTTGAATGGAAGCACGTGACTGTTGCAAAGCTGAAAACAGAACGTTAAATCGCTTGTTTTTGAACTCAGAAGCAAACAAAACATTTGATGTATAAAGCCTTCTGTAAACGCCAAGCGTCCTGCAGCTGGATGCTTAAGGAAAACACTCAAGACAAATGCACACATGTGTCAGGGGGGTGTGACTGGAATACCTTAAATTTAGGAACCGGGAGATCGGTCTCCTTGTACTTAGTCCACATACGACCGATTCTCGGGTCTCGGACGATGTCCACGGGTGGCATTCCGGGGTTCTGCAAACAAAACAAGCACATTTACGCAAGGAAGTGTACTTTACACACAGTCAGCACAGTCAACCCGAGCATGTCACTGTCACCAGAACTCACACAGCACAACCACAGCTCGTCTCTAACTAGTTTAGTGTTTAAACGAGTGGTCAGTCATGAAAGTTTGGCACCGGTGAAACTCTTTGATGTGCTGTGTCAGGTGTTTACAACGCGAGTGTGTTATATCCATTGAGCGCGACAACACACGGGTCGATTTATCCGTCGTAACGGCTCGTTTCGCTCACCGGCACGTTGAAGTGCTGTCCATCGTAGCGGTACAGTTTGTGCGAACCCTTTTTCAACGCTGGGTCAATAATCAACTTGTAACTTCTCCAATGATGACTTCGTTTCTCTCCCGAACTGCAGATAGGATGGCTGTTCTCCATTCCGTTCGCCAAACCTAGCGAAGAGATGACCAAACAGAAAGTACGCTTCACAATTCAGACATGGCAAAGATTTATATTTGCACACAAACAGTACGTTGTAGAAAATGGGGGGTTTGAAGCGGTGCCCGAAACAGACATTACAGAGGAAGAAAAAAGAGAAAGCTTACTTGAACTCTGTCTTCTACCGTGATCTTCATTTAGCTTATTTCTTTCTCCAGGTCTGGACATTGTGTGCCCGATCGAGTAGTTTTATATAAAACGGCTAGATCTTGAACCTTTCGCCGATCACATTACATGATTTTAAAGATACTGCCTCCTTTTTGCGAGCCAACACATATTGTGTGCCTCTAGTCTGGGGTTTCTGTCTCTCCCACAATACACCACTATCTCAACCTTCCGGCACATTCGACACGCACTTTCGATTTATTGTTTTTAATTGTTACGCTGAAGCAGAATTTTTGTCTGCCCGTCAGAAACACGCAGAAGTCGAGTTATGTGGGAAAAACGTGTGGGACGTGAACGTATTTTGAATTTCGAGCGGAAAAACGAACATTTTGAACGCGTTGAATCTGCGCGATAGATTTACGCAGACGTTAAATACAAGATGGACATGGAGGAGCAACGCTGGGGAAGGTTGTTAAAACTGAATTGGGACACGCGCTGAAAGCGCAAATGATTCGTTTTAGAAACGAACTGCGGCTTTGTTTTCATTTAGACATTTATTCCGGAATACGTTTTGAGTCTTGCACTCAGAATGTGCCAGCAAAATGAACTTTCACGGGGGTTCATCTCATATAAACAAAAAAATTAAAACGGTGATTATTTTGTTTAAACATCTAATGTTAGTTTTTGTCTTGCAGTTGTGATACATTTCTCAATCCATTCCACCATTCCCAACATTGTTTGATATTCTGCGGTGCTTGGGCAATTGGCTGGTTAACAGCAGTTCCCTCTCTGGCCAATCAGATTGAAGCACCATGCTAGATTCAGCTATTAGAAGCACAGCCTTCAGTTCTTCCTACAGAGAGCAGAAAGAAGGCTGAATGCAGGCGCAGCCATTTTCTCCTACATTGGGACTCAATGGCCAAAATGGGTTTCCTTTGTTCCTAAAGGGATCTAAATCTTGATTTCATCAGCCTTTTATGGACTATTTAATACATACAGTGTTTCTGTTTACAGGATCTGAGAAGAAGGAAGATGAAATGTTGGATGATATCCCTTTGACATTTTTAAACTTTTTTTCTCTTCCTGGAAACCATCTTTGTCCCAGCAAACTAGGTCATGGCACACCCATATAACAGCATTTTATTCTTTAGTAAAATGCTACTGAATAAACATTTTGCATTTGATTATATTATTACTAACTAGACTGTAAAGAGAGAGAGAGAGAAAGAAAAAAAAACACATGAAATTACCAACTGCTTTTAAGGCCCTGCCTTGTTCAGGGCCAAGCATTAATCAATAAGTAAGTTTACCTTTATTGTCTTTGCTTATTTAGTTGCAGAACAAATGTTTGATTGCTAATTAAACTGAAGCATTTATGTGAACTGGCTGAATTTTTATTTCTTTTTAGTGTTCCCTAAGTTTTCAGCAAAGCTTTGTCTTCAGAACATTCAGTTGCATGTTGTTGTTTTTTTCTTTTTAAATATCCATTTAAATTGATTGCTTCTCACATTTCAGCAAACAAGGCAGGCCATAGAGAAAAAAGGACGATTGGCCTTTTGCAAAAATGCTGAATCACAGGTATGATTGATAGGGTTTGTGGTTGTTTTAATGCTCATCCTGGTTGCGCCTCACTTTTTTAAAACACTACAGCAGTACTGATATCAAGACATATATATATATATATATATATATATATATATTTTTTTTTTTTAAAAACAAAAAAAAAAAACTAAATGATGTTTAAAGAAATATGTGGAATTCATTTTTCTTTCATGATGTTTATATTGGGAATATTTTATTTATTTATTTATTTATTTATTTTAATTTTACAATAGAATGGAAATCCTTTTGTCAGTTGATATTTTCAGTAAGTGAACACTCACTGTATATCTGACCTTGCGCCAAGGGCACACTTTAATTTCATAACACTATTAGTCTCATAACAGCGTAGAGATTATGTATAAATATGACTGCAAACATATACATAATTATCAAAACACTAACAGAGATATTTACCTTAACATTTTGTTGAAATAATTCTATCAGGCCTAAACGATGAAGAAACAGGAACGTTTTCATTCCCATCTTCGGATCCTTTAACACTGGCTTTAAAGAGGGGGTTGGGTTGCAACGCCTAAAAGGAAGAAAACGACAATAACCATTTTTCTGCCGTCGTTTTTCGACATAATTCACCATTTAACACACCTATCTGCGCAGTCTCCAACGAGTGGAGCTGCTGGAAATCTTGAGGCACTTTTAGATATTGCAATATGCAAACAATCCTTCTCTTTCTCTTCCTGAAGACAGACAGAATGACGAGAAATTCACTCGCTCCTCATCATTCAGAAGACAGAGAAATTCATTTTTCTTGCCGAAGGTAATACGACCTTATTTGACATAAATGATTTGGGAATATTCTTTCTGTTTGTTTAAACAGGTAACATTAAAATCATATTTATCTTTCAAACTCATTTTAAAAATACAAGTATTGTTTTTCCTGTGGGGGTTATTATTACAACTGTGGAAAAAAAAAGGTGTAAAAATCATTATGACAGACACCTCTCATTGCTGACCCATGTCCAAAGCGACCTCAGAAATAGCCTGTTGTTTAATGGCTTCTCTGCTGTTCTCATTTTCAACATGGCGTCTTCACAAGGACATCATTGTGGAAAAGAAAGGCTGCCGCCCGCGCCATTTATGGGCGAGGCTGTCGGTCGCTCTTTCAAGCGATTCTGCCTTTGTACGTGGCAATCATTGCAAACACAAACTGACAAGATGTGGTCAGAGGGGCTTGCCGTTTGAAACGCGAGGATATTGCACTAAACTCGCAGTAATATCTAGTGCGTAAAACGCGCCCTCGCCGCTGCTGCGCAAAGCGCTGGAAACCCTGTGGCACAAAAACACACACAGCAGTAATCTGAGAGTTTGGACGCATGCCACGAGTCCGGGATATGACTGCTGCACCCACCTAACCATTTAAGGTCGGAGAAAGAATCTCAAACACTGTGTGGCATTTCAATCAGCAAGTACAAAGGGAATATCCAGTCCTCTGTGCGCTCTCTCGTCCCCCTTTTCAAGAACATTCGGTGCAGTTTATTCGCCAGCCATTCAGAGGATCATTTGACGTGATGCATGCAGGATTGCGCACTACTTAGGTTTCTCAGAGTCTTCTGCTGAATATATCACACTGTTGCAACACATACCGGTATGTGGTATGCAAATTGTCGTGTTTTGCACCATTTATGGCTGTGTAATTTTGTATACGCATCTTATTATTCCACAACTTTTAAAGAATTTGATTTGTATAGAACGGACATATTTATAAGCCAAGCATCTCTCATTGGAATTTGCCTTTTGTACTTTTTTCCTCTCTCTCTTCTCTTTCCCCTTGTGCGTTTGGGGCGACGCCAGCTCCAATTTATCAACCAGAATGGTATTGCGCAAGGAAACGCACCATCTGTCTTTCGCTTCTTTAGGATTCACGCTTGTTATTGCATGCACACCAGTACGATTTTGTCTTTCTGCCATAGTCTAAAGTAGGACTGATGTCCGAATGTTTCAGAGACAAAAAAAGGACTGAAGACGTGGTGACCACATCGTTTCCTGCCGCCCAAGGCTGAAGTGGGTCATGAGGCCATTTTATGGCACTCGTGTGTTTAATTAGGAAAATCCTCTTTATCTTCGTAACCTGCGAACGCAAGCTGTTTCTAACACGCCAGGATAGAAGGGCAGAAAATACACAGTCGACAACAGTTTTGTCTTCTTTTAGGGTTTTTGAGTGTAACCCGATATGCAGACGTGTGCGAACAGCTTCATTTGTGCTCTGGACAGCTGGAGTGGATCCTCGACAAATTTCGACATTCAACTTCGACATTAATCACATAAGCTGTTAGCTTTTATTTACATCTCGAACTTGAAAAGCTCACTCTTGAGGGATTCTTTTATATGTGATATTTTGTGTATTTAATCTTTTTAATGTCATTTTTTTTGGTGGAGACTAGGAGACGTCTAAAATTAAAATACAAAGGGGTTTTAATCCCCTTTTAGTAATGTGTGTACATTCCTTTTAATATCAATCTAATATTCAACATGAAATCTGAGGAAACTGATCCAGACGACGGTTCGCAATTGCATTTCTCACTATGGATAATTATTTTAGCAACATTTCACTTTAACCTTTTTTCTTATTTAGAATTCTGATAAAGATGGACTGTAACATATTTAATAACATGGTAAGTATATGTCATAAACGATTTGCACTCAATTAAATGTTTTTATGTCGTAATAAATATACTTTGCTCTTACATAAATTTCGTCTTGTATTTATTGACTATTAACAGATGTGTTTAGTTTTATTTTTCATTTCCTCCCCCCTCATCCTCTCCTAATAATCCTAGCTGACGTTCTGTTGTAACATTCATTTACATTTTTATTACATATCGCCAAATGTGAACTGATGTACAACCGAACCAAACGGGCCCATATGGCGGAAAACAGGCATATTCGTTTATCGCCGCTGCTGCAGGCCGCTTTTGTCCTTCATTAATGGATTAACGATCCTTTTTTGTTTATATGCCATAACAATCCATATAAATGATTTTATGCGAGCATGGTGGGCTTTTATAATTAATTTTAGCAATTCCTCCCAGTTGCCAAGTATGTTCACAGTTATGTGACAGAGACGAGTCATAATACGACGCCTCCTATCTGTGAGAAATGAGAGGAGAGAGAAAAACAACTACCTTTTTCTAGTCTCTCATTGGCTGTGACGGTGTGGGGGATGCTTAAACTGACACCCATTGGTCATTGGTAAAATAAATTAAGAATGGTTTGTTATACCCACAGGAGCACTGAGGTTTTTGCTTTGCTTAACAATGGCCTTTTACTGGTACTACATGGCTTCTTATATAATTTGTTTTATATTAAAGACAATAAAATGTAATTCAAATGTTACTATTAAGCAGATTAAGTGCCATTTTAGAAGATCCTTAATATGTTATTTTTTATAGTATTTTGTAATTATAATTAAAAAACAAAAACAAAAAAAACTTTAAGACAAGTTAAAATCAGTTAAAAACTGAAAGAGACATGAACTTTAAAACTTTATTATTAGTGTTTATTGTAAACACATCATATTAATTATTACCATTCACACACACACCCACACACCCACACCCACACCCACACACATATCTGGTGTAGTATTGTGCATTTAATGTTATTTTGACCACTCAGCATCCCGGGCCAGAATGATTATTAATATATTAAATAAAGTATAATGATTCCAGGCCCATAAACCATTATGTGTTATGGAGACATGATTTAAAATTGTCTCATAGGTTCATCTCAAAATAATGAATGCAAATCTTTTTATTTATTTATTTTAAGTGGGAAATTGAACTGAATCATTTTGCTATTCTTTTGAATGTTTTAATAACAATTCTTGTTAATATTCAAACAAATCAAAACAAATTAGAGGGTAAAATTAAATAGTAAAATTAGTACTGGGAAACAATTAATCATGATTAATCACATCCAAATCACATCCATTTTTTTTGTGTACATTATATGTGTGTGTACTGTGTATATTTATCATGTATGTATATAAAGACACACACATACAGTATACATTTTGAAATATTTACTTGTATT
>JAHKKF010519061.1:5906-21895 GCA_019740295.1 Labeo calbasu | reverse complement strand
TTCAAGAAACCTACCTGCAAAGCTGCAGCACTGTTAAAAGTTTTAGGCACTTGTGTAAAAATTCTGTAAAATGAGGATGCTGTCATAAATAGATTTTCTTTATCAATTACCTTCTATTAACTAAATGAAATCAACATTTCGTGCGACCATTCTTTGCGTTTACAGCAGCTTTTGCCCTAGGTGCACTTGCGCAAAATTTTTCAGGTAGCTTTGCAGGTAGTTCTCTTGAAGCATCTTGGAGACGTTGCCACAGTTCTTCTGGATTTACTCTGTTTCAGTTTGTTCTGTGTCTTCACGTCATTCCAGGAAGACTGGATGATGATGAGATTAGATCAGTGTGGAACACTGGCTGTTGTCAGACTCCTTGTGCAAACAAAAATCTCACTAGATTATTACAATTAATGGCAAACAGAATGTTTGGAAATGTTAACCGATATTTTTTACCGACACACAAAAGATAGAAATGACTTACTTTAAACCATTTTTTAGCTGGTGAAAATACTAGTGGCCTAAAACTTTTGCACAGTACTGTATATGCGCTCTAATTGTTTGTAGGTTACATACACGTGTGCGTCAGAGTGGCTCCATTCACAGTAAATGCTGCTCCACACAAACTGTTATTTACATGTGTAAAGCATCTCGGACTTCATCTATAATGTTCATCTGGGAACGCAGCTTTCGCTGTTTCATCAGATTTGTAAGGTAAATCATTTATAGACCTACGCAAACACATGCGAATACATCAATATCTTTCTCAGTATGCTAACTGTCCATCACGATTTCAAAATAAAAGCTCAAACCCTCACTCTAAGTTTAAATTTTTGATGTTTACATATTCAAGAAATTACAGTGGCTGTAGCATTTCTGTCGTAAAGAAATGGACACATATTAAAGATTAAGACTTGCTTATTCTACTTGCTTTTAATACTTTATTTGAACCAGTTGTTGTTGCCTCATTGCTGTTATATGTGTATGTTTAAGTCATTTTAAAGACACTTGGGTCTATTTTATTACCTCAAAAAAATGTATTATAGTTATCCGGTTAATCGATTAATCGTCAGAATAATCGACCAATTACTCGATTACCAAAATAATCGTTAATGACAGCCCTAATATAAATATACACACATACATGTACACAAACTTTTATTTTGGATGTGATTAATCACGATTAATCGGTTTTACACCCCTAATAAATACAAGATTACACTCCATATTATTACATATAATTAAATAAAATTAATTACATAAAATTAAGTGATTTATAGTGGATTTTTTTGTGAATTCTATTAGAATTTCATGTTATTTACCTTCAAAAACAAGTAGTTTCGATATTAAACAACATATTCATGATATGGTATATACACAGTATATATACAAAGTGTATGTATGCATGTGTGTGACTGTGTGTGTGCTGAGTTTCCTCAGCCGCTCATTAAATTTTCATTTTGAGCAACTGGAAGCCTTTTATTGCAGTGATCTATAATGTTTCAACTGCAAAACCGTTTGTTTTCTCTGTGTGCCTGTTTTATGATCCAGAGCAGGATTTCTCTTCAGTAGAAGCTTCTGGAAAGTCACACAAATAAGCAAAGTGTCAGTTCTGCTTCAAATGGACACTGATGGCTCTAAACCAACACGCTGCTTTCCTCTGCTAGCAGTTGCTCATTAATTTCACCATCAGAATCTCTCTTCTGTCTTGGTCTTCTTTTATCTCTGTCCCTCCGTCTGTCTCTCACTTCCTGAATGGACGGGTTGTTCTGTTGTTTTAAAGCAAGGGGCAAACTTCCTAGAGCTGTCAGAACAGTGGAAACACACACTGTGCCATAAATGTTCTTTTAAAACTTAACTCTGTCTAAACGCTTTTTTCCATGGAGCTTTTCCTGCATTAAAACTCCAGCTATTTTTTTCTCATAAGGCTTTGAGTGATGGCACTGACACATAAAGTCCAGCTCTCAACATAATGGCATGTGTTAATGACATGCCACATGGGAAATCCGAAGCTTAACATGCTGATTAATCTTTTAACAGAGGTGGGTAAAAGGGGTTATTAAGAGAACACCCATTTTAAGGATCTTCGAAGTATTAGTCATCTTTACACTTATCTAACGGCCTGTTTCCAAAGCAGGAGGTATGTAAAGATAATGAAATCCTTATCGCAGGTCATGAGATTACTTTAAACCCATTATCCTCTCCACACTCTGACTTCAGTCTTAATGTGGAACAGTATAACATTTGCTGGCTTTTATTATGGAATGAAACTTTCATTCTGACAGGTTTACTTGACTGTAAGTGAAGAGTTGGGGTATCAGCACTCATAATATCAATTCATATTATGGAGTGTCTATTTACTCTATTTACCTTGTTGGCAGAGGCTATTATATTAACTCTAGAGGCGTTGGCGGTAAAGCGTGTAGTGGTGACTTTTTGATGCGGTGTGTGTGTGTGTAAATATATATATATATATATATATATATATGGATGTATATATACATATGGCTGAATAAAATTATTAATTTCTTTAAAAAAAAAAAAAACTATGTATATGTGTGTATTTATTTTTATATTATACTCACCACTACCCTTAACTCCACTTCACAACGATTTAAAAATCACAAGAAGCACCATAAAAGCTATTTGTAGTCATGCGATAGCTTTAACTGGGGCATTTTGCTGAAATTTGTTTGCTTAGAAGACACTGTGATAGTAACTTGCATGGTGTTTGCTTCTGTAACATGGTTAGAGGCTATCTGCAAACTTCAGCTTTATATGAGGAAGAAAACAAAATTGAAGTTGTTATTCACTGAAAGTCATCCCCTCTGTCATGGCTCTTAAATTTCATTCAGAAAGATACATTTAAACTTGCCATGTCGCATTGCGTATTGCATTTCACAGCATTGACGTCAATCTAGCGCAACTCGTCTCGAGGTGACAAGTTCAGTTTTTGTGGTGCAGGATAAAAGTGGGAAGAGAAGTCTCTATAGTTTAAGTGAACATGAACACTAAACGGATGAAATGACAGTCTTCAGATGTGCAGTTTGATTTCCGAGCACAGAGTGATGGTGTTGCTTAGAGACAGGAGTTCTGTACTGCTTCTAATCAGGGCATGATTCCCACTGTGCTTTCCTGTCAAGTCTCGACTCCTGTGGTGATGCTGTGCCATTCTGTATGATCTCCCCCACTGGCACAACAAGAGTGTGATGGGTGGGCAACTTCAGCTCGGACATTTCAGACACCTCTCTGTGGGTACACAGCGACCTCCCACTGTGTAAGGAAACTCTCCTCTACCACCCTTGACAATTCGGTTTTATACTAAAAAAACATTGTTTATGTTTCTTTTTTAAATAGCTCTTTACATAGTTAGACGTTCCTCCATTAGTGCTCTTTATTAAATGTTGACAGCTGTCTCATTATACTGTCAAACGTGGAAGACTTTCAAAATTTCCGAAACGGTCTTCTCTATACATACCCTTTTTTGATGGATTTTAACTTGTCACTTATCAATTTTTGTGCTTTGGTTTTTCACCCTAAATTAAAAATGTTGTCATTGTTCACTCACATTGTTCTTTTATTTAATTCTCTTAAGCAAAAAAAATCAATATTTAGAAGAATATTGACACAAGCGTTTGTCAACAAGTCAGTAATGCTCCAAAAATGACTAAAAGTCATCCATACGACTTGTGTACTACATCTTTAGGACTAAACGGCTACGTCTAAAATCTGGCTTTTTTAACAAGTGATTACTTAGTAAACCGTTTATCTGGACATACTACATATGTTATATTAATCATTTGACCGACCAGCATCAGTTGTATCTTATCCTTTCCCGTGGACTCATGGGATATTGAAGTGTCCTTTGGATGCAACTTCAAAATATCACCTGAAAATAGTAGGTCTTCCTGGTAATTTTTATTTCATTGCATCAGTTTTTAAGTCATGTGGATTTGGAATAAGTAAATTCGTGCAGATTTTTAGTTTAAAAGTAAAGTTTGGTCATGAAACTCTAAATGGCACAGGGTGATGGGTCGTTAACACAAACTGATGATTTTCACAGTGTTAAACTACTTGGCACAAGCTGATTGCTTCATGCTGCAAACGCAGCCAATGAGCTTGCTTGCTTCACATTTAAATGGCTGGTTAGCATTCACTAGAGCATTTCGCAGTGCTCTGTCAGAGTTCCTCTGAAACCCTTCACCACCCCAGCTCCACCTGTTTAGATCTGCTATGGGTTATTATATATGCTATTTATGCAGCAGCAGTATGTCTTAAATACTCACCGCACTGTATCGTTGTATGTACAGTGGCATGTGAAAGTTTGGGAACCCCTTTCAGAATTTGAAAATGTGAATAATTTTAACAAAATATGAGAGATCACACAAAATGCATGTTATTTTTTATTTAGTACTGTCCTGAGTAAGATACTTTACGTAAAAGATGTTTACATATAGTCCAGAAGACAAAAAAATAACTGAAATTATTAAAATAACCCCCTTCAATAGTTTGGGAACCCTTGGTTCTTAATACTGTGTGTGGTTACCTGGATGATTCTTTTTGTTTTAGGATGGTTGTTCATTAAACACAACTATTTAAAAAGGTTCAAACATTCACCGATGCTCTAGAAGGAAACGCGGTGTGTTAAGAACCAGGGGGTGAAAACTTTTTGAATTTGAAGATCAAGGTAAATTGTACTTAATTTGTCTTCCGGGAAACATGCAAGTATCTTCTGTTGTTTCCGAAGGGCAGTACTAAATGAAAAGAAGGGATATTTCAACAAAATAAGGAAAATTTGAACATCTTCATCCTGTTAAAAAGTTTTCACCCCCGGCTCTTAATGCATCGCGTTTTTACTTTTGGAGCATCAGTGAATGTTTTTTAATAGTTGTGTTTGAGTCCCTCAATTGTACTCAGTGTTAAAGGGGCCATCGGATGCTAAGTTCGCTTGTACATGTTGTTTGAACATTAATGTGTGTTGGCAGTGTATGTACAAATCTACCCTATAATGATAAAAACCTATGCAGTGTTTTTTAATTAATCTGTGAAAATAATTTTCAAATGGAGCCATTCTCAGATGCCTGTCGTTGTGGCATCACCCCGACAGAGGCCGCTCCCACGATAGTTGATTGACATGAGCGTTTTACCTCAGATCAGCTGTAACAGTCCGCCCTCTTTGTTTCGATGCCAGAGCAGGGATGTAAGTTAGACAAGAATATCTCCAATTGAGCGATTGAGGTGTTGTGTTGCTGGATGTAATGTTGAACGTAGTGGTCGTCATTTACTCCCGACATCTGAGCTGCTGAAGATGCAGTGGATTATGTTTGTTTGTGAAGGGAATGCGCCTCCCGATATACATAAATGCGTCTATGTTCGCGCAAATCATTCGTGATCCAGCTTCACTTACAACAGAATTGAGTATAAGGCTAAACGCGGCTAAATGCGACTAAAGTAAACAGGCTCGTCTCTCCACAGAGAGAAGAGAGGGGAGCAGAGCTCATTTGCATTTATAGAAGCCTCAACCAGAATGAGATGATTTTTACAGAGCTGATTTTGGCAGGGTAAAAAGGGTATTGTTTTACACAACCATTGAGAATTTTTATATTATATTATAATATAATAATATTCTATAATTTTTTTAAGTATATTATAGACTTTTCATTAAGACCCTAAAGAATCATATCAACTTGTTGAAAATGGGCATCCGATGGCCCCTATTAAAATATGAATCTCAAAATGATACATTCACTCCTGGAAAGGGTTCAGATATACAAAAGATGCTAGAAAACTGAAGAATCTGCAGGAGATGGAGGATTTTTTTGAAATCTGTTCAGAACAAACAAAGGACTCATGAACCATCACAAAAAAAAACAAAAAAACAAAAAAAAAAACAGTCATAGATCATACAGGTAACCACGCACAGTAATAAGAACCAAGGGGTCCCAATCTTTTGAAGGGGGTTATTTTAATAATTTTAGCCTTTTTTTTTTTTGTCTTGTGGAGTATATGTAAACATCTTTTATCTAAAATATCTTACTCAGTACAGTACTAAATAAAAAATAACATGCATTTTGTTTTATCTCTGTTGTTTTGTTCAAATTATTTATATTTTCACAGATCAAGCAAAGGGGATCCCAAACTTTCGCATGCCACTGTATTGGCAGTAGCAAGTTCCCGTACTTGCTTTGCAGGAGCAACAGCAATAACCAACAGCAGGACCGTAGCAGATCTATTTAATCAAGACCAAATATATTAACATTGTCATATCCATTAAAATCTTCCAAGAGTTGTCATGATAGAAATGTATATTGTTTGACATAAACTAACACCTCTAGCCCTGAGCTACTCTCAGAAATTTATGGTGTTAACATCAATTTAAAATAACAATTATCACACTCTGATCATGTCTCTGTCAACAAGACATCTCTGTCTTATAGTTTGATGGGGTTTTGTTTAATGATGAGTTCACTTCATCACAAATAATCCTAGAGCAACATCCACACTTTGTCCTGTTGTCTTGAGTTTGCTGACATATAGTTCATTTCTATGGAATACACTTACTTATGCTTTTAGCAGTCTTGAATAAAGAAATTGTAAAGCCAGAGTGAACAGGCATATTTTGAGTCTTTATAATACATGTGTATGTATTGCACATATTGCATTTGCTCTAATTAAAATGGTAATACAATAACAAGGTTTAATAAATGTGAACGTTTTTCCAGAATATAATTACACATATAATATAATGATTAGCAATGCTCAGTACACAGCACTCTAATATTAACACTGTAATGTGACTTCTAATTACATCAGATTACATACATTTATAAAAAAGCATAAAGAAATAACATTTGAAATATAATACTGTAGATGGATAGCCTATAACCACATTTATGAAAGCAAACATCTTTGATTATATAATTACTAGTGAACCAGCTTGTTTTTATTTCTGTTGTCAAATATAAAATCTGTTTTATGAAAATGTCATATCACACTATGATTATTTAATTATCTTCAGGTATTTAATCATGTTTGTGCTAAATCAAGCAGAGTATAGAGTAGATAGGCTATCATTGTGTTATCCTGCCTGCAGTAATACCACATGAGCCCAGTGTGATATTTAATAAGGCTGTTTTTCAGGCTGTTTTTCAACACACTGGCCATTTTTCAGGGCATGAACACTGTCAGCTGGCAACAGTTTGTGATTAGTTTTGCCTTATACTGAATCAATCTTACACCCACAATCCATACTGGAGTCCAAAGAGAACTTCTCAATCTAATTTAGCGCCATTTGGATCTCTGGTTTCAGGCTTTGTTCACACAGACAACAAACTGCACCCACAAAATGACCAGAAACAGTTACTGATTTCCAACCATTCTGTTCGTAGTACTAGTACTGAATTTCAGTGACTTTATCTGCCAGAAAGTGATATCAGGTGACTGTCTTGTTTCTGCAATGCGGAAAACAAGCATGGAATAGCAGAATCCAGGCATAAAAATGGAATTTACTGTATAACATGGAATGTCATGGAATTTGCCAAAGTATAGACGAATAGATCAAAAGTGGGTCAGTACAGCCACATCAGAATGCAATATGGACTAGTGTCTATGAATATTAAGCCAGAAAAATATAAATTAAATATGAATTCTGCATGTTCTGCATGTTTCTGTGTAAATGAATGGCGCAGATGTGTGGTTTTGTTTACTACAAACATACTGAAGCGCATATGATGCTCGCGGCCATATTCTCAGAAATATTCTTTATATTTTCAAACATATTCTCTAGAACTGTTCTGAGAGTCACTTCATGAGCATTTTACTGTTTCTTTTATCATATCATATATAAACAGAAACCTCTTCACAGCAACCCGTCAGTTTAGTTTAACTTGAAGAAACTGTGACACAAATATATTACTTAATATAATGATATAGCTACTACTAATAATAACCTTAAAATATTTTCAAAGAATATTTACCAGAAAAAAAAAGATGTATAATTTTCTTCGACTTCTTCTATAACTTCTGCCTCTTTGACTTTTTCTTCGACTTCTACTTTTCGACTTCTCGAATTTTTCTATGGCTTCTGCCTCTTCGACTTTTTTTCTTTGACTTCTACTTCTTCAACTTTTTCTATGACTTCTGCCTCTTCGACTTTTTCTTCGACTTCTGCTTAGACTTTTTCTATGGCTTCTGCCTCTTCGACTTTTTCTTTGACTTTTTCTATGGCTTCTGCCTTTTTTTTATACCAGAAACATGTAAATACACAACACAAAAACAAAAATAATTATAAATAAATAAAATAATAATTATTTTTTTATCAGATACATTAAATTGGAGATGTTATTGATTATTAAAATTTGATTTAACCATTAAAATGGAATCCAGAAATGAATTCCATTAATGGAAAACTGAATTTGAGAAAAAAGAATATATTTTTATCTTCCCAAACTTTAATAAATTGCTGTTGAATTGTGTTTTCAAAGGTTCCGTAATTTTAATTAATTAGACATGCCTTTTGATTAATAACATTTAAATGTAACCATTAAAACAGAGTCTAGAAAAATTAAAGTAGAAAAAAACGAAATGCAGAAAAATTTAAATGAAAAAATGGAATTTGGAAAAAAAAACTAAACTGTTTTTTTTTTTTACTTACCTTGGTGTTAATGTAACTGTTGTATACAAGAAATGTCACACTTCAAGTCGTACATTTGGTCTGAAACTCAGCACTCTTGTTCATGTGATATTGCAGCTGCTGGGCTACAGTTCACATACGAACACTCCATTTCAAAATGGTATAAATAAGGGATAATCAACAGATTTTAAATGCCCAACGTGGGGGCAAAGAACCACCTGATGCGAAGTGCATTTAAAATCCTTTAATGCACAGCAAGCTGTTGATTATCCCACTAATTCCATGGTCATTTGCCAAGTTATAGACAAGTTAAAACTAATATTGCTCTTTGAAGCGCAATATTTGACTGAACGGGTAAAAATGACAGTTATTTTTGTTAGTTACGGTACATCTCTAGCATTCAGCCCGCTTCAGATCAGACACAGAGATGAAATAGTTTGGTAAGATCACATTTATTTGAATGAATTATAGCATTTGTTTCCATTAATTATTGATCGATCGAGAGAGATGACAGTTGTGTGTGCGTTACCCGCCTGCTGCGCGCCTGCACGTCTCTCTCTATAAACAGTTAATTACTTCAAAAAGCAGTTTTACCACCTCGTTGCTGAGTAATATAATGTAGGGATCTAGTATCTAGGCTATTTTACTAATAAAAATTGTGGGGAAGCATTGACAACAGCTCTGTGTGTGCGCAGTGCAATCTGTGACCTTTGACCTCTCTCTCTCTCTCTCTCTCAATGTGCGTGTGTGTTTGTGTGCAAGTGATGTGTGTTGGTTAGTGTACATCAATTAAAGCAGCACATTAATATAGAATGGTGATTAAACTGACTTGGAACTACCTGTGCATTAAACGGTTTTACTGCATACCTGCCAGCCAGTCAGAATCCAGTATTCAGACAGACCATGGAATAACAAATTATATTTACAGTCAATGTATCTTTTTATTTTAGAAACTTAGGTTCAGCACCCCACCCACAATTTGGTGCACTATAGTGACCTGAGACTTCCAGTCATAAAATCAGTGTAAAATCACTACCAGTGCTAGCAATGCTTCAGTGAGAGCTCTGAAATGTGAGCATCTGTTTAACGTGTGTGCAAAATCAAATATTGCACCAGAGCTATTTCACAAACATCAGTGCAAAATACCATCTGCCCTAGAACCGCACTAGATTTCTAAAACACCAACAACCCTGTGATCCTCTTGCCGACTAGCTCTGTGTAGTTTTCTTTTATGTTTGATATTTTATTTCTGACTTTGATCTCTGCTAAGGAACGTAAGGTCACGTCACCCCTTGTTTACAAAGCTACTTGCCAACTAGCTCCCTCTCTCTCTCCCTTTAATGAACGGCAAATGTGTTCAAAGATTATGCCTGCCTGAATTTGCCCAATTAGGACTGAGTTTGATTTATAACCCTGTCGCTATGGAAAGGTGGGAGACATTTTACACGCACCGCTGACGTCGGGATAATGCGACAATGTAGTCCCAATTACCCGTACACACCATTTACAGACCACTTCCCCCACTGATGTACTTCCGTCATCTTCTCATTTGCATAAAGCCAACGATGAATTTAATACGCACAAAAATACTCTCTCATTACACTCAATCAGAGCCATAATTATGTTTTCCGCATTACCATCAGTTCCGAATGTCACTTAAAAATAACCTGACAAATTCTTCATCACGTCTCATTGCACCTGGACTGTCTTTTAAACGTGAGGAGGTGCGATCAAAGCCAATGAATGCTGTGAATTGATAGAGGCTATTAATAGCCAGCAGAGATAATATGTCTGCCGTGGTCTGTGGTAAATGTATAAACGCTTCCATTGTTTGTGTTGCTGTGCTCAGAGAAGTGGAAGAAACAGGAGGACGCTCCACTGCTCCGCCACAACAACTGTATATTCCTCCAAACGCGCTACCCTGAGGGTGATGTCATCGCATTCGTTGAGTTCCCTGCTCCCAATTCACTACATTGTCATGTACACAAATGCAGCCATTTTGTTGTTGGAAGGTTACAGTATTATTTTAGTATTACTTATATATTAAGTGTTTAATATTTTGAAAAAGCCTTTATTTTCATTATTTTTTATTTAATTCAGCTTTCTTTGTATATTAGTTTTAGTCATTTTAAAGGAATATTGGGTGCAAAATTAACTTTTCTGGGCTCTACAGTGCGACCATTTCAGTCGCATTTGTGACTGAAAACTACTGCGTGAGACTATGAGAAAATATGTAGGAGCACCAGTAGGAGCATCTAGTTTCTATGTGTTTTTGCAACATTGAGTAATGTATCACAAACATATCTCATGAATCTTTTCATAAGCAAAGTGTAGAGAGTGTAAATAAGAGATTCATTGTGCAGTGTAGAGAGCTTCGTTGATTATAATGGAACTTTGTGAGATTGCGATGACTAAGATGACAGCTTTAAACGATTTTTAAGGAAATTTGTAAATGAGATATTGATTTAATACAACAGTTAAATAAACAATAGGTTAATATTAAGTGACTTACATTGTCTAAATATAACACTGTTACCGGATTTTGCTCAATTTTATCATCAAAAATAGTTTGAAACAAGTCACAACTGAGCCGCTGCGCATCTTCATTCGAACACAGCGGTGTTTCGTTTATGAATAAACGTGCGTTTAAAATTAATCTAGTGAGTCAATGATTCAATTTCCCATTCATAAAGACAGTCACTTGCTTTATTCCTGAATGAATCAGCCATTCGAACGAATTCAATGAATGAATGATTCAGTAAATAAATCAGTGACTTGCTGCTACCTACTGGCAGTTTTAGTTTTATTTTTAAACTATCTTTTCAGTTATTTAAATCATTTAATATTTCTATTGTTATATTTAAAACATTAATCTCACCATGAATTTATGAATTTGATTGCACTTATGCCACCTCTAAACCTCATTAAACATGAAAATACACCTACAAGCCACTTTTGTGTTCTTCTGTGCCACCTCCAAATTGATTTTGCTAATACGGTTTTAATTTGATTAGTAACTTATTCTAATTCCACTTGTTCTTATTCTCTTGTTTTAATTAGAAATTTTAAAAAGCTTATAAAATAGAATTTAAGAAATTGACATAAAAGATTACATACTTTTAAAAAGCCGTTTTTAATTTCTGAGCAAAATTATGTCATTTTGCTCAAGCCCCGCCCACAACTGCTGATGGACTGTCCTGAATTAGCATATTAGCATATATAATGCAGGATTCCCTGACTGAAAACTGAGGACCCCGTGGATTAATTTTGTTTTTGATGGTAATGTGCCACCAAACACACGAAAAACGGAAGAGAGGGGCGGAGTTAGCAGTAGCTCATTGTCATTTAAAGAGACATGCACTGAAACGCGTCGCAGTGAACAGAGCTGTTTTTGACAAGGTAAAAAGGATGTTGTTTTACACGACCATTAAGGAATTTTAACCGAAGTATGTTACAGACATTTCATGAAGACCCTGAAGAATCATACCAACTAGTGGAAAATGGGAATCTGACACAGATATAGAAATTGATGTTTGCGTTCACAAAATCAGACGTTTAAGATGCATGTTGCTACTAAGTGTAAATGGCAGTCTATCCTGGTTGACAACATATGACTGGATCACATGTGATTGATCTTTAATACCAGGTGTGTGTGTGTGTGTGCAGTGACAGAGTTGACAGGCAGATCCATCACTGGTTGAGGTGCTGAGAAAAACAACACTGTGAAATTACACTGTTTACTGTGGCAGAAATAAAGACTTCTTCCTCCTAACCACACAAAATACAATTTAGTAACTGTCACTGCACTCCATCACTCAACCAACAGAGTGACAGGACACACATACACATACAGAAGTCCTGACAGAAACAATGCTTATAGCAGCTTGTTTGTGTCAAAAAAACAAAACAAAACAAAAAACATATTATGCAGTACTTCTCTGAGGATTTGTCAGCTATTGTCATTTGTCACATTGTATACTCAGTAAAGGTTAATGTTCAGGTTATATCTTTCCTTTATTTGTTTCTTGTATGTATTAAGGACGTTTCCCCAGATGTTCTCCCAACAGAGTTGTCTGAAAAATCTACTGACTTTTCTATTGTTACAGAGAAATTTGATGTATTTCAGAATGAAGCAGGGTGTTCAAAGGGGGGAAACTTAAGTCCTGAGTTTTGTAAATTGATTGGATTGTAAAAAAAAAAAATGACAAACCAAAATGAAGCGAGGTTGCTGGAGGAGAAAGTCAAGTCAGTTGTATTTGTACAGTATAGTGCTTTTCATAATTCATGTCATTTCAAAACAGTTTTACAGAAAATAGTGCCTTACAAATCCCACTGTGTGAGCAAGAAAAATAAACACTGCAGTTCAAAAGTTTTGAGTCTGTACAATGTTTATTGTGTACTTGCACTACCGGTGAAAAGTTTTTGAACAGTAAGATTTTTAATGTTTTATAAAGAAGTCTCTTCTGCTCACCAAGCTTGCATTTATTTGATCCAAAGTACAGCAAAAACAGTACTATTTAGATTTTTTTTGACTGTTTTCTGTTTGAATATATTTTAAAATGTATTTATTCCTGTGATTTCAAATTTGATTTTTAGCATCATTACTCCAGTCACACGATCCTTCAGAAATCAGTCTAATTTTCTGATTTGCTGCTCAAAAAAAAACATTTATGATGTTGAAAACAGCTGAGTAGAATTTTTTTCATTTTTCTTTGATGAATAGAAAGTTCAGAATCATTTATCTGAAATGGAAATCTTTTGTAAAATTATAAATGTCTTTTAAAGCATCCTTGCTAAATGTATTAATTTCTATAATTTCTCTCTCATTTTAAATATTGATGATAATAATAATAATAATAATAATAATAATGTTTCTTGAACAGCAAATCAGCGTATTAGATGATTTCTGAAGGATCGTGCGACTCTGAAGACTGGAGTAATGATGCTGAAAATGTAGATTTGATCACAGAAATAAATTACATTTTAAAATATATTCAAATAGAAAACAGTAAAACAGTAAAGATATTTCACAATATTACTGCTTTTGCTGTATTTTAGATGCAGGCTTGGTAAGCAGAAGAGTCTGTTCAACAACTTTTGAGTGGTAGTTTGTGTTTTTTTTTTTTTACATTGTACTTATATATATAAAAAATACCTGCATATATTTACATTTGTAATTCATTTCTGTAATTACATTTATAGTTACATGGTTAATCCATCCCTTAACCCACCCTAAAACATACCCCTAACCTTACCTGTATCCCACCTCAATAGCAGCAGAAGTGATTTGCACAATATGAAAGAATAAGTACACTGTACTTATTTTTTTAAGTGCATAGTACTTAAGACCACCTATTATAAAGTGGGACTGATTTTTTTATTTATTTTATTTTTTAAGTCTTGTATGCTCACCAAAGCTCCCTTTATTTAATCTAATATACAGTAAAGACTAATATTGTGAAATATTATTACCATTTAAAACAGCTGTTTTCTCGTTTAATATATTTTAAGATTTAATTTATTCCTGTGATGACAAAGCTAAATTTCCTGTTAGTTTAAATCATTCTAATATACTGATTTCATGCTCTAGAAACGTGGTTATTATCAGTTTTGCTGCTTAAGATGATTATAAAATATTTTTATTTTTGATTAACCTGAAGTTTAAAAGAGCTGCATTTGTACATTGTCCATAAAACTTTATATTGATTTTCAGTCAGTGTTAAATAAATCTATTTGTAAACAGCATTCAGCATTCACTCCCATCAATGTTGAATTACTTAATCAACTTGTTTGCATTCTTGTTGGCCGTTGACTTCACTTTCATCTTGTTTTGCTGATGATTCAATAGACCTGAATGATATGTAAAGTTAAATAGATTTTACAGAGTCACCCTTTTTAGTGCATCTACTGCATGTAAAAACACTATATATAGTATATTATTATGTGACTATTTTAGAACATTTTGTTAATATAAAGGTCTGATATTTTGAGTCTATGGTAGGAAGGTAGGCGTTTGAAGCAAACAGCATGGAAATGGTGCTCTGAAAGCAAGCACACTTTTACATAAAACAGATAAAATGAGTGTGTGTGGGTGGCCCTTTGTTTTGTTTCACTAAAGTACAGCTTTATAAACATGATATGAAGTGGGGGCACATGGCCGCTGCTTTGCACATGAAACAGAACAGCAGACGCACAGAGCGGATCAAAGGGATCTTTTGGTCCAGCAGGCTTTGTGTTGTCCCATGTTTCCCCCTGAACTGAATGTGACACACAGCTCCAACCGGCTATTCTTTCAGCTGTTACAAACCGTAGAGGAAGCATCTCCTTTGCTGTAGAAAATCTGCCATATTTCCAATAAATGAGTACAGCATTATTGTATTGTTTAGTATTGGAAGATTTAGTGTTTAAAGTTTTGGAAATGAGGACAGCTGTCGTAGTCACTGCAGGTGTTTCTCAGGTACATCAGGAGTTCGGAATGCCTGACTCATGATGTTACATCACTCAAGATGGGTTTCAAGGAGAAAAAGAGCCAGCAGTTATAGAAGCCGAGAAAAGAAACATTTTTATATCTTTATGTGCAGCACATCTCACTCACTCTCACTTTTTTTTTTCAAGGTCCTAGATACTGTGTTCACTTGTGTTGCTTTAGTCCTCGAGCTTAACTTGCAGACATCTAAAACGTTTAAATGTTAAAAAGTAGACAGTGTGCAGTACAAAGTGCAGACAATGCAGAGTTCTGTATTGCATTCGATGAAGTACTTTTCTAAAATTAAAAATGTAACTTCTATACACAGTCATGGCCAAAAATACCGGCACCCTTGCAATTCTGTCAAATTCTCTCAGAAAATTGTTGCAGTTGCAAATGTTTTGGTATTTATTTTTTTTATTTTGCATTGGAACAACACAAAAAAACAGAGAAGAAAAGTCAGATCTGATACAATTCTACGAAGAACCCAAAAAATGCACTGGACAAATTATTGGCACCCTTAACTTAATATTTGGTAGCACCCCTTTTGGAAAAAATAACTGAAATCAATCACTTCCTGTAATAATGAATGAGTTTCTTACACATGTCTACTGGAATTTTGGACCGCTCTTCTTTTGCGGACTGCTCCAGGTCATTCAGATTTGAAGGATGCCTTCTCCCAACTGCTGTTTTGAGATCTCTCCACAGGTGTTCTATGGGATTCAGATCTGGACTCATTGCTGGCCATTTCAGAACTCTTCGCTTTGTTTGTAACCATTTCTGAGTGCTTTTTGAAGTGTGTTTTGGGTCATTGTCCTGCTGGAAGACCCATGACCTCTGGTGAAGACGCAGCTTTCTGACACTGGCCACTACGTTGCGCCCCAAAATTCTTTGGTAATCATC
>JAHKKF010519059.1:0-11006 GCA_019740295.1 Labeo calbasu | reverse complement strand
TTAAGAAATGGAAGCAAGGCTGAACAAGGTTGAACAAAAACCAAAACACTAGGTACACAGGTATAAAACACAAAACAGTCCATCCACACATGAACAAAAAAAGAATGGACCAAGAACAAAAGAAACACAAGGGCTATATATACAAATGACTAACAGGATGACAAAGAGCATTTGAGGTGATAATCAACAAAAAGACTACAAAGGACTATAAAACAAGCACAGGAAAGAGGAATCATAAACGTCCCAAAACAAAGGCACAAGAACAGACTGTGCATAGGCATGAACATAAAAAATAAAAAAGTTTCATTTTTAATGAACTGTTCCTTTAAACTTGAAATGGTTTGAACAGGTGGACTGAAACAAAACATCAACTGAACCAATGTGCTTAAAGGTGTGCATCAAAAGATGTACAGAGTTACAAATCTCAAAGTCCACTCCGAAGGGAGATATTTCATTTTTTATAAAATCCAACGCGGCCATCATTCAGATAGCTTCACTTATAATGCGAGTGTTTTTTAAAATGCATAAACTTGCACTAGAATAGGCTAGGATAATCAGTGATGATGTTCTTTGATAATGTTAGGCTGCTGTTAGCCTTATGCTCCTGCAATATGAGTTATATTAAAAATTATCCTGGCACTCCCAAGCTTTAGAACGGCATAGACAGGTGTTTCTCCTCATCAGTCCAAAACAAGTCCAATAAAGTGCATCCATCCATAATAAAAAGTGCCTCACACAGCTCCAGGGAGTCAATAAAGGCCTCCTGTAGCAAATCAATGCATTTTTGTAAGAAAAATATCCATATTTAAAACGTAAGAATCACTTTATTCTAGCTTGCGCTAACAGTTGTACAAGGAACTCCAAGGAGCTTCTTTGACAAGGGGTGTGGCAGTACTGAAACACTGTCTAAGTTGTTCGCCAATCGCAACGCAGTGGGACAGTTAACCAATCACAACACATTTTGTTTTTTTGGAAGGTGGAACCCGGAACTAACTGAACCATTTGTGACAGGCTGGGAGAAATGTATCGTAATAATGTAAATTATGTTCAAAATAATGCGTTTTTCGAACCAGCAAGCATGAAGGCATGTTCTAGTACACCCCCAAAACAAAATCAAGACTTTGTAAAAGAGCGTAATAGGACCCCTTTAAATGAACAGGACATCTCAACACAACAGTGTGACAAAAAACTGATCGCTGGACAGTCTGTTTTAGCAACAGCTGAGCTGCTGACATGCTACAGAAAATGTAGTTAAGGTTAATCCTCTATTTTTAGCTCCTCCAGATTGAGAACATATTTTAACACTTGTATTCTAGTGATTATTGCTGTAGTATGTTGAGGTTGAATCCATACTCATATCGCTGCTAGTGTACAGTAGAAGAGAATTGGATGCTGTTTTCAGTTTGAGTGTGTGTGGCTGTGTGAGTGTGGGTGTATTGGATAGTTTTATTATTGTTATGGAACCTGCGAGATTGAAGCTTCGGTCGCACCTGGACTCTGTGTTCCTCATTACACACTCACTCATAAATCTGATGGAGCTGCAGCACAAACCGCCACAGTCATTTAACAGGGTCATTTCAAGCTGGCGCGGATGTGTACACACAAACACACACACACACACACACACAAATCCACACCTCTAAATCTTTGCAGGACTGCTTTGTAATTTGAGTCTTGTATACGTATTAACATGATATGATTGCAGAGCATTTATTTTAAATATTAGGTTTTCATTAGTGACTATGGACAGTTGTTGTTTTAATTGTTTAGTTGTTTTGTTTCAGTTCTTTCGTTCCATCCATTTCAGCCAATAACCACCAAATTGAATGACCCCACATGACATTTAAAGTTTAGTGTAATAAATAGGCATATGAAATGTGCTGACAAGTTATTTCACAACATCATTTTCAAGAAGAGGTTTTAAGAATTCTATGCCATACAGCTTCAAAGTCTGTACATGACAAAAATACTTGATGGGTAAGCTTTAAAAAAAGGTCGGTACTTGGGCACAATATTTCCCAAGTGTATCCAAGCGTATCACTGCAGCATTTCTTTTGTTCATTATTATTAAAGTGTGTTTTTGTGTTGCTCTGTTCTTTAAAATTAAATTTTAAATGTATAGTTTATTCTGTAGTGTGTGCAATTGTTTTCAACAGACTCAATAACAGTACATTTTTCTGTACAGTACTATTCACAGCACTAATGCAGTTCTCTAGCAAATAAAATGCCTTAAAATGGCCTTAAAAATGCTGATAAATGGTAATAATAATACAAAATCCTATACTTCATTAATTATAATTCCAAGCACAGATCTTGGAATCACATTTTTCCTCTGAGGTTTTAAACAGAAGCGGGTCACTGGTTGTTGACCTTCTTTATAAATAAATATCAACAATCCTGTCAGCAGTAAGTGTATTTGCAGCAGTTGATCAGGCCATTTGGCTCACTAATAAAAAAATGAATGCAAAAATACCAATGCCATTCTCCCACAGACAATTACAGACATCATATCATCATATCCACCAATCTGTCTTTTAACAGCAGCCTAACAATTATTGATTAGTTATAGAAACTTGGTGGTGGGCTCATTTGACTCATAAATAGTGATATATACAACTTCACAGTCACCTTAGTAGTTACAACCACTCCATAGACTTCCATTGAAAAAAGAGGGATCTCTCAGGATCAGAACATCGTAATGACAATAGGGTGAGATCTTTTGACTCAGACTGATGAGAAATCTTTAAATATCACTATGGCAGCTATTTAGCCACACCCTAGCAACCATTTAGAGCACCCTAGTAATCCTGTGGTGAAATTAGCCGACCATATATTGGCACCAGAACATTGTAAAATCACCGGTTTGGGCTCTTTCGATTCAGACTGGCAAACAGTTTAATAATATCACCCCATATACTCTAAAGCCCGGGACACACCAAGCCGACGGTCGGGCTAGTCTGTTTGGTGTGTTCCACACGTGGCTTCTCTTCGGGCTTACGTCAGCTGCAATTTGCCCAATTCAACATGTTGAATCAGCGTCGGGGCCGTCGGGACCATCAGCTCTGATTGGATGCTCAGTTTAGCGAACGAGTCAGTGCCAGAGAATTAAAGCAAAAGTGATGAAAACCAGTCAGCAAATAAAGGCCACACAGACAGAAGGCTGTTCTAATGTTGTGTGATCTTATCCATGCAAATATTTTCATAACAACATTGGTTGCTTAAAATAAAGAAAGATCAACATAACTGATATTCAAAAGAGTAATCAAGTGCTGCTTTGTTTACGTTTCGTATAAGTGCGTATATCTGCCCTGCTGAAAAATCCAGCATAGCTAGTCACCAGCATAAGGTATGTTTTGCATGCTGAGAAGGTGGTTGCTGGTTTGCTGGTCCCCAGCACTGTAAGCAGGTGCACTGGTGGACCAGCATAAGGTATGTTTTGTGTGCTGGGACCAGCTTGGGATGCTGGTGTGTTGGTGGACCAGCATTTGATGGCTTTTGGGTGCTGGTATGATCCCAGCAAGAGCGCAGCAACGCTTGTGTGCATTTTTGTAGTTGAAAACCAAGACAATTTTCAAAATTCATTTTAATAAATTATTTAATTAAAAAAAAATTGGACATATGTGACTTCCCAGATAAGAATTAAAGTCTTTAAAAACAATAACTTTCAGTTTTGAACTTTCATAATTAAGTTGTTATTGACTGTCCCATCGAAAGAGCTTTTATAACCCCTGTTACTGAACAAAGTGTTTGTGGATAAACTTATATTAGGCATTTGTTTTTTACATATCTAAATGGAATTTTTATGTAGTGTACTCAAGCTCTTTTTAACTGATTTGTGAACAGATCTAATGAAACGGGAGAATATTCTGTTGATGCTTTGAAATGTTTTACCAGTTTACCAAAGACATTGATTAATAATATAATCATGACTAAAGCAATTCATATTTTCAGTTCTTCTTTCAGCAGAGGGAACAAAAGAAATTATAAATTATCATACAATTCAATAAATCATATGTTTTAACCTTATATTATATTCTTTTGCATCATTATTGAAATAAATAGAGAAATATGCAAGCAAAAACTATGTTTGTCCCCAAAACACTACTTGCATACAGACACCTGGCCTACTGACACTCAACCCTGCTGGTAAACCAGCATCATCAGCTCTCTTTTGCTTGAGAACAGCATGGATATGCTGGTCCACCAGCTAGACCAGCACTATACCAGCATAAACCAGCCTTGTCCAGCACTATACCAACACTAACCAGCATAGACCAGCAATATATACTAGTATAAACCAGCCTGGATCTGCTTGGATCCAAACAATATCATTGTTTTGGTTTCTCCTTTTGAATGATGAATATATACTATTAAAAGCTGCTGCTATAGACAGCTAAATCTTCTCAGGCAGGTGAAGAAAGCACGTGTTAGTCTGCAATCGGCTGTAGTCTGTGCGGGGTGTTAAAGCGCAGGTTTTTGGTCCGGACGTTGCCAACGCGAGGCAATAACAGCGCCAGGTTTTGTCGCCACTAGTTCTTTGTAGTTGGCTTGGTGTGTCCCGGCCTTAAAGCCACACTCTAACAACCATACAACAACATGAATTAGGCTGTATCTCAGCACCAGAACATTGTAGAGACATGGGGGTGGGCTCTTTTTTGATACAGGCTGGTAAAAGTATTTAAATAACACCCTATAAACTATGTTGGCATACCCCAGCAGACATTCAGAGCACCCTAGCAAAAATTTAGCACCGTGAAGCCATATTTCGGTAGCAGAACAAACTACAGACATAATATTTGGCTCTCTTACAATCACACAAAATCTAGGGTATTTGTTTAGTGCTAAGTTTTACTGCAAGCATCACTTACTTTTTTTCAGAAAATGTAGATATCTAGTTCTAATTAAAATGCATAGTCTAGTTAAAATTATATAACACCATGTAACAGACTGTAGTTTCCAGATGGTGTTGAATTTGAAAATGGCATTACAGATACAACGTAGCATAAACAGTACAGCACAATCTCTACTAGGTGATTGCACAGTATAGACCATCATATTGCTCAGCCCACTGATGCTTATCAACAGTGACTCAAGTGATATTTAATGCACACACACACACACTAGATGCACGAGATGTGATAACGCTGTGTTTTAAACCAGCTCTGCAAATCAGGCTGAGTTTTATGTATGTTTTGAGCCGTGGTTCAGGCATTACACACGTTGTAAACACACACACACAGGAATGCAGGCTGGTGAGGAGATTTACAGGTGAACACTGTGTTCTGTAAGAAGGCAGTGCTGTAATTCACATACTTTATATTTCTCCTCTGGAGCTAATGTTCCCTATCCAATTTAAGCACATGCTTGACACTCCTGCATCCACCGGTAGAGCTTGTCTCACGCTATTATTCTTGTGCATTTGCTCTGTTCCCCATCATTGTTTCATTTGCTGCAGTTAAATTTGGTGCCATATTCCATATTCTTTAACACTGTAGCCTTTAGGAAAGGCAAAGATAGCCAGGTATATTGGAATGTTGAAATAAATAGAAAGAAAGTAAAAAAAAGAAAAAAAGAGAAAGAGTGTATGTTCATATACATAAAAATGTTATTCAACATTGTCAAATACAACTAAACAGACATTACATAGAAAATGTCATAGTTTTAATAATTCAAGGTTTACCATGAGAGCCTAAAGGAGAAAAAGATTTAGATAATGTAGTCACCCCCTTTGTCATCCAAGATGTTCATGTCTTTCTTTCTTCAGTCGTAAAGAAAGTATGTTTTTTGAGGAAAACATTTCAGGATTTTTCTCCATATAGTGGACTTCTATGGTGCCCGTGAGTTTGAACTTCCAAAATGCAGTTTAAATGCGGCTTCAGAGGGCTCTAAACGACCCCAGCTGAGGAACAATATCTAGCAAAACAATTGGCCATTTCCTTAAAAAAATATGAAATTATATACTTTTTAACCTCAAATGCTCGTCTTGTCTATAGCTCTGCCATGTACGTACTGTATGTACTGTGTGCACTCTGGTTCAATACAGTTAGGGTATGTTGAAAAAATTTCTCCTCCAATTTCAAAATTGTCCTACATCACTGTTTTACTTTTTTTTTTGTAAAGGGCGTTTGACCTTCTTTGCACGTTCACCTTGTACACTGGGTCGGTACTTCTGCAGTGACGAATTTTGAAGTTGGAGGACAAAATGAAATGGGAGTTTTGCGACATACCCTAACTGTACTGAACTGGAATGAACAGTGTACACATGTATGGCATAGCTAGACAAGACGAGCATTTGAGGTCAAAAGGTATATCAATTTTTATTTTTATTTTTGTTAGAAAATGACTGATCATTTTACTAGATAAGACCCTTCTTCCTCGGCAGGGATCGTTTAGAGACCTTTGAAGCTGCATTTAAACTGCATTTTGGAAGTTCAAACTCACGGCCACCACAGAAGTCCCCTATATGGAGATCATTTCTGAAATGCTTGCCTCAAGAAACATAATTTCTTATCGACTGAAGAAAGAAAGACATAAACGTCTTGGATGACAAGGGAGTGAGTATATTATCTGTAAATTCATGAGTTTGCCTGCCCATCCAGTCCTGATGGTCAAAGGTAAACAAACTTGGCTTGCTGTCCTTAATGGAGGCTCAAACCCGAGGCTCGGCTTCAGCGCCGAGTTCAACCCCTCAGGAAGCGCTTACAAGAGACAGCAAGCTGGGCAATCAACTGCGAGTAGTTTTTGAGATACGAGTAGACAGAAACTTTTATTGATTCTATCCCTCTCCCCCAAGAATGTGCTGAATACATTTCCCTGTAGCCGCGTTGGGGCAATATAAAGCAGGTGAGGGGCTAACAAACGAGATCGCTCCTGTAGGAGAGGGATGGGAAAACACTGCTGTGGCAGTGACGTGAAGTAAAATTTTCATTGGAGGAGAAATCTCTGCTCTAGCAAAATTGGAAGAAAATTTATATATAAAGATTAGTCAAGGCGCTGCAAGAGTGCTGCGCAAAATCACTGCTGCGGCAGTGAGAAATAGAGCTTACTATGCCGGAAAAACTGACGCTGGGACGGTGCAATGAGAGCTGCTTATATTGGCTCGTAATAATGATTGACAGGACTGAATGATTAGGCTCCTCCCGAACCTACATTTGGAACTTCATTTTGTGTTCTGGAAGTGATTTTCTATACTCTTTTAACATTATCATCAAATAGCATCTGTAAGAAATACTTTTCATATTTCAACAGTCTCTGAAAAGTGAGGCACTGGTGAAACAACTACTGTGATTTATATGCTGCTTGTAAAATCTTTTACTTGTCAGAATACACAGAAGTCCCGTCACTTCCATTGCATGCTGAGACTTGAGGAAAATCACAGGCAATTTAAGCAGAAGGTACTTGCACTAAGAAAAAACAGCAGTATTTTATTTGCACTAAGTGTAAAATATAATGCAAGCTGAAAGGTTCTTTACATTAAATATTCTAGCATCACATCATTTACAAGCTGATTGGCCTCTGCTGATTTTGCAGCCAATGAGCTTGCATGCTCAACATTTAAATAGCCTGATTCAGTGTTTGCTTTAAGGTACGGCGATATTGTCTGAAACCCTCCACCTCCCCCAGTGCCACCTGTCTAGCATATCTGACATGTTTTCAGCAGTATGTCTGTGTGTCTGTTGGCTATAGCATGTCCATACTTGTGTATGTGGCAGATTTAGCCTGCCAAAACACACTGGGCTGTGTGATAAACCCACGTATGCATTTGAGAAAAATGCATATGCAGGGTAGACCAGGTACAGTTGGTACATGTCGGTACCCGAGTACAGTTGAGACACCCATCCAATGCTGTAAAGCAGCCTAACCATTTCATGGCAAATGTAAAATACCTTTAAAAATGAGAATTCAACAGTTTTTATTTCCATTCAGTACTTTATTTGATTACTAGTTAAAAGTAGTTCATTTGTAAAACATTGTACAGTCATGTCAAAAGGCAATACAATATTTAATTTCAGTTCATCATTTTAATAGTAACAGTTGAAAAGTTGAGCACAGTAAAACAGTAAAAAACATTGAACAACAATAATAAAACAGATCAAATGTAAACAATGACCTAATAAATATAATAACAATAAACATCATAAATAAATTATACACTGTGTCTCAACTGTACCCCGCTGACCACCTCGAACATTTCTCTAGATTTTACAGTGACCTTGCATGACACAAAGTCATGCAGTATGTCAGTTTTTTAGAGCACAGATTAAGGTTTATGAAAATGTAAGTTAACTTTAACAGTCATGTAAGGATGAGAAGCTATTCATTGTGGAAGGGACGTGGTGAAATGAAAACTTTCGCCTATATCTTTGGACTGGAGAACTGCATGTACTTCAAATTTCCCACGAACGAAGAGGCCGCTAATACGCATATGCGAAGCACATTTCACAGATCAGGCTTGTTGTGCATGCAAGTTATTTAAGGTGTTTCAGATTTTCAACTTTAACCTGGTCTACCCTACAAGTGTGTCACCTTAAAAAAAAAAAAAGTGTAGCAAAATGCACCAGAAGCAATGCATTTCAGACTTTGCAGGTTTTGAGTCTGGGTTTGTTAAAGCTGAAGAACAGAGGAGTGGGAGAGAAAGATGGATTGATTCATCTCCTCAGATGCTCTATATTTCTATCCGTAGAGAACACAGGGCTCCCATATCAGTGTCTCTGAAGTGATTATGTGTCATTGCTGATGAGCGGAACGGTGGAAAGAAAAGGTGCCGCTGATGGATGAGTGAAAGCAGTAAGAAAGAAATCATTTTGATTTGAGTACATTTCATTTCATCTAAATAAAGCTGACTTGTGATGGCTTACAACAGACCGGAAGCCATTTGTTTTCACAGGCAGAGTCACACGGGAGACGTGTGAAGTGCAGACTCTACGGATATGGGATTTATGGGTCTGACTTGAGCTTTGGCATATTTGCTGTTTAAATCAAAACTATGAGTTATGAAGTGATAGCTATCATTAATAGCTCAACAACATGTATTGTGAAAAGTACTGTACAAATAAACGTGGCTGGACTTGACTAGACTAAACACCTGTTAATTATGAAGAATGTGGAGAAATTGGAGGTAAACGCTCCTTTACTGAACATGCGAGCACTGCAGCTTAACAAACAAACTGACGGTTAATTATGACTCCCTCTAGGGGAGAATTACAGCAGTCATAAGGCAGCAAAGAAAATTAAGAGGAAGCTTTAACCGCATTTAACACCGTGTGAGTGTGTCTCTGAGACTGAACCTGAGGTGCTTTCATGTTCTTAATGCGAACTGCAAACGAGCGGCAATAATTAAGCGAATGCCGGCGGAGCAACCGGTGTTTTTTGACGGATGTCCCGCGTTCCTCGTACAGCCACAGAGGACCGATGTGTCTCACGCTCTGAAGGTTCACCTGATCTCAGCAGACCCTGAGGAGAGCTTTTAGAGAGGCAGACAGCGCGAATAATGAGCCTGAGGTGAGGCCGTTTGATTCCTAAAGCTCGTGTTTGAGTGCGGCCCGCTGGGCTCAGAAGAACAGGCAGGTCGAGGGATTTACAGCCGCATGAAAGACTGTGCTGCTGGAGGAGAATATCAAAGAGATGAGATCAACCATCACTTGTGTTACTGCACACACGCAACGCTAGTGATTTAAATAAACCTCTATCCCTATAGCAAACCTAATGTGATGAGTGCTTTGTCCTGCATATGAATGATCGCTCAGATCATGTGTGCTGTTGAGGAGAGTGTGCTGGTGTTTTACTATGTGATCAGACACACCGTTTTCACCTGCTAGAATTGGAACGCAGACACAATCAAACACCTCACGTTCTGATTTACAACACTAGCATTATGACTTTCTGCAAAGGCCAACAACACCATTTTCTTCAGAAAATGTAAGAATCTAGTTTATTTTTGTAATTTTAACATCTCTAAGTGAGCCCGGTGTGGTCACTAAACTTAAAAGGACAGTTCACACATACATGTGTATGTGTGTATATATATATATATATATATATATATAGTTTGAAAGTGCTGGAAAAGTGCTTAAATTTCACTCTTATCAAATCTTTACGAACCCTGCATCTAGAACATGTTCTTCAAATCCAACCGTGATCCTCTGATACGCAGCAGGAATCCATTACCTCACTCGTTCCCTCAGATCAGCCGTCAATCATCAAACAAAACACCCAGTCTGAGATACGTGACTGATTTCTTCCACTGAGCGGCTTCAGCTTCTGTGGGTGTGAGAGGGATGAAGTACAGTGGAGTGTGATGATGAGCTCCTGCGCATGAGAGACTGACGCTCCTGAGAGCCCTAAACACTTTGTTCTTTCTCCACCTTCATCTCGGTGTTCAGGGCTGAGTGGAGCTGGTCTGAATTCAACACTTTCACCCTCTTTTTATCAGCAGGCTTTCATCTGTGTCTCTCTGTCCAGTTGCAGCATTGAGCTTTGGGCCGTTCAGAGCCTTCAGACCGGTACACCCCGCTGCCTGAAGCGAACTGTCTGCCTCACGCTGGCCAGCAGATATGATCTGTCTCAGTCACACTCACCCTTTCAGAAAAACAGGGATGCTGTTTTGGGCCATTGAGACAGAGGTCAAATTTTGTTGCTTTCAAGTTTATTTGAAGCATATGAGCATGTTTAATATGTTTTATGATATATTATATACAGCAGTTCTTAAAAACAGCAGAGGCGCAGTTGCGCTGTATGTCGGCATGTTGCACGAGGATATCAGCGCAGACAGTGTTTTACGCTTTTTAACCTGTAAACGATTGCTTTTGGCCAGCTGCCAAATGGGCTTTCACAGGAGGGTCGAGTTTATGCTTGCTGTAAATGGGTTATTCCACATAATCACTGCCTTTTCCACTTGGAAAAATGAAAAGGTTTAATCAGCATTTTTTAAATATCCATGAAAGGGAGACACCTTAAAGGGGTCATCGGATGCAAACTTCACTTTTACATGTTGTTTGAACATTAAT
>JAHKKF010519057.1:0-37321 GCA_019740295.1 Labeo calbasu | reverse complement strand
ATTTTATTTCTTGAATGTTAACTAAAGCTAAAACCATTTTTAAAAAAATCATTACTTGAACCAAAATAACTGTTATTTTTAATACAAAAATTTAATTTTATTTCTTTAATGTTAACTAAAGTTAAAACCATTTTTAAAAATTCATTACTTGAACCAAAATAACTGTTAACTTAAATAAAAATACTTTACATTTATTTTTAATAAAAAACTTTAGCTTATTTTATTTCTTTAGTGTTAAAGCAAAAACCATTTGAAAAAAAAACGTTACTTAAATAAGTGATAAATGAAATAAATTAAAATAATTTATTTTGAATAAAAAAGCTAACTTATTTAACTTCTTTAATGTTAACTAAAGCTAAAACCATTAAAAAACACGTACTTGAAACAAAATAACTGTTAACTGAAACAAATTAAAATATTTTATTTTTAATACAAAAACTTCAACTTATTTATTTTATTTCTTTAATGTTAACTAAGACTAAAACCATTAAAAAATCATTACTTGAACTAAAATAGCTGTTAACTGAAATAAGTTAAAATATTTTACATTTGTTTTTAATAAAAACGTCAACTTATTTTATTTCTTGAATGTTAACTAAAGCTAAAACCATTTTTTAAAAAAATCATTACTTGAACCAATATAACTGTTAAACGAAATAAATTAAAATATTTTACATTTATTTTAAATTAAAAAAACTTCATTTTATTTCTTTAATGTTAACTAAGACTAAAACCATTAAAAAATCATTACTTGAACTAAAATAACTGTTAACTGAAATAAGCTAAAATATTTTACATTGGTTTTTAATAAAAATTTCAACTTATTTTATGTATTTAATGTTAACTAAAGCTAAAACCATTAGAAAAATCATTACTTGAACCAAAATAACTGTTAACTAAAATAATAAATTAAAATATTTTACTTTTTTTTTATATATAAAAAAACACTTTAGCCTTTTTTATTTCTCATGTTCTTTAGTTTCACTTTTAGAAAAATTAATAAATAAAAATGAATAACTATATAGGCTATAAAAATGAAAGCAAAAACAGACAATATAAAAATAATATCTAATTTTAGATATAATATAATATGTAATAGATAATATATCAGTAATATAAAAATAACACTGGTGTAAATGCTTCTATTGTCAATTTTATTCATTTTTCAAACCTTTTCTTTACAAATTATATCACCATAACAAGTTAACAGTTTAAATCAGACATTAACAAATTGATTTATTTATATACTATATGTTTTTTTTTCTTTCTTTTTTTATACCATAAACCCATAAATGAAATTTTTGGGAAAATATTATATATATAAATAGTCAATATATAATATACAATATAGATACAATATATAATCTATCTACCTATCTATTTATATTTGTTATATGTTATATACTTTCAGAATATTACAGTCATGTTGCATCCTTTCTCTTATTATTTTATGTTATTATCAAACCATTAAATGATTCGTGTATACACAACTAGACTGTGTATTTGATGTTTGCTGTATTGAATTTTGAATTACATTCTATGTCTCCACCATTTGTACCAATTTATTATTTTTTTATAACTAAAAAAGGCCAGATTTCAGCTATATTTAAACCAAAAAAGAAATGGATCTCTGGAGTCTGGAGTCTATTCACACTTCATCTCTCTTTTCCCGCTTTCTCCAGAAGCTCCACATAACTCTGTGCTTAATTGAGGATGCAAATGAGGTCAGAGCACAATGGGGCGTTCTCTCTGCTTCCTCATGCATAAATAAACACTGCAGCGCATGAGAGACAGAGAGAATATTACCCCCACAGGAGGCTGGATACAACGTAGACTACAGGTAACAGATGCACGACTAGAGTTAACATGAAACTCTCACCTCATCAGTGTCATCAGGGAAGTACACTTTGTGAAAGATCTGGGTAGTTTTGTGTTGAATAGCCTCCACTTCTACAAGGTGAGGGGGATACTTTCTTGATCCGTTTCTGTCAGTGAAAAAAAATGTTTTGAGGGAATTCCAAGCAACACTGGAGACACATGTTTGTATGTGCTGTGAGGGTTACCGCAAGGCTTTTTGGAGTCTCTGCATGCAGTCTGGAGCAACTGGATGATGTTTCTTGGATTGGAGGAACTTTTGTACATGTGGAAGCAACATGTTGCTTGGAGGAAAAAGCCCAGTGCAGAGCCAGAGAAGCTCCCAGCCCTTCTCCTCGCTGTATCTGAACACACAGAACCCCTGTCAGCCGACTAATTAGTCAACAATGATGTTAGCTTTTGCAAACTGACCACTAGGGGACAGACTGACACAGATTCATGAGCCACATTATCTGTTTTCTACAGTTACAGGTCTCTTTTACTATCTGTGTGCAACCTGTGAGCAAACATTTACATGCAAAATGATAATTTATTGAAACTTTTATCATGTATATTTAAAATCCTAAAAAAAAAATCCTAAAATAATAACTAGATGAGTAAAGTGTGAGGAAAAACTTTAAGTTGGCTTGAGAAAGCCTAGCCTGAAAGTTTGAAGCAGCTGTAAAAGTAAGAAAGTTGATGTTGCTAGCATGATTTAGAACACTGCTTACATAATTTAACATGTTGTTAGCATGTTTTAGTGTGATTAGCTTGTTGGTTGCATTTTTATAGGTTGATTACAATCTTGTTAGCATATTACTAGCATGCTGTTAGCAATGGCATGATTCTAACATGATTAGCAAGTTACTGGCATGTTGTTAGCATGTTTCTAGCATGATCAACATGTCACTAACATGTTTCTACCATGTTTCTACCATGTTTCTAACATGATTAGAAATATGGTAGCATGTTTTTAGCATGATTAGCATGTTACTAGCATGTTTTAGCATGATTAGCATGTAACTAGCTTGTTTCTAAAATGATGAGCATGTTACTAGCATGTTGCTAGCATGAGTGGCAAATTACTAGCATGTTTTTAACATGCTTAGCATGTTACTAGTATGTTGTTAGCATGTTGCTAGCATGTTTTTAGCATGATTACCATGTTGCTAGCATGTTGTTAGCATGATTTGCAAGTTACTAACATGTTGCTAGCATGATTAGCAAGTTACTAGCATGATTAACATTTTACTAGCATGTTGCTAGCATCATTACTACGTTACTAGCTTGTTGCTAGCATGATTAGCATATTACTAGCATGCTGTTAGCATGATTGCCAGTTACTAGCATGTTGCTAGTATGATTAGTAAGTTATTAGCATGTTGTTAGCATGTTTATAACATTTTTAACAAGTTAGTAGCATGTTACTAGCATGATTAGCAAGTTACTAGCGTGTTTATAGCATAATTAGCATGTTTCTAACATGATTAGCATGTAATAGCATGTTGCTAACATGATTAACAAATTACTAGCATGATTAACATGTTTCTAGCATGATTAACAAATTAATAGCATGTTGTTAACATGATTAGCAAGTTACTAGGATGTTGCTAGCATGATTAACACGTTACTAGCTTGTTGCTAACATGATTAGTATTTTACTAGCATGTTGTTAGCATGATTAGCATGTTGTTAAACATGTTTCTAACATTAGTATATTACTAGCATGCTGTTAGCATGATTAGCATGTTACAAGCATTTTAGCATGATTAGCAAGTTGCTAGCATGTTGCTAGCGTGTTTCTAGCATAATTAGCATGTTGTTAACATGATTAACAAATTACTAGCAATTTGCCAGCATGTTGCTCGCATCATTAACATGTTTCTAGCATGATTTAACTTGTTTAAACCAGGTAAACCAGTTGATTCTGTTAAAAACAGCTAAAACCAGCCCAGGCTGGTTGTGTCTGGTCTTAGCTGGTTTAATTTGAAAATAGCTGTTTTAACCTTGGCTGTTTTTTTAGCAGATTTCCCAGCTTGGCCAGCTTAGGCTGGTTTTTACCATTTTTTAAGCAGGGAATTGCTAAGCTTTGCTATAGCAATAAACAGCTTAGATGCACCATAGGTCTTGATATAGGTTTTGACAGTCTGGCTTTTGAAAACCATATGCCGGATCAGTTAGAAAAGATATAGCATATAAGATATAACTTCAGAACAGTCTGAAGGTCTGACCCGAGTTTGATGGTTGTAGCTTTGAAGCTCTAGGAGGAGATACTGACTAAGTTTTGGCTCAGAAGAAGAAGCAGCTTATATATCAGATCAGTAAGTTGGCTTTCTCAAGCATAACAGACTAGACTACACACTGTATCAGTTTCAACTGGGAAAACCTACTTCACATGATTCTCAGTCAGTTGCTTGATGATCTGACAGAAGATTTCATCCTTCAGAGGTTCAGCCTTTAAAGCTCCTTCAAAAATCTGATCGGTGAGCTCGTTGACCGAACGGCTTCTCTTCGAGGGGTAGTCGCCCATGTACTTCATGATGGGTATGACAGAGTCAAGGGTCAAAATGAAGAAACTGCAGTTATAAAGTTAACACTATTAGCTGTCAAAATGTTATAAAGTTCACACTGTTAGCTGTAAAGGATATCAATAAAGGCCAAGCAGGCATCCTGGGACAGCTCTTCATGATTGAGGACTTTCTTCAGCAAAGGCTGTTTGAGAGGTTCTCTGGTGCAACACCACAGTTTATCCTTCCCTCTGCCTTTATTGATGATCACACGACTCAGTGTGCTCTTGGAAGGCGGTCTAGAGGATGGAAAGATAGTGAATCCAGAATTTAATTAAAAAGAAGGAAATGCAGTAATATTAACATGCACAATGATGAACTACAAGTCAATGCAACTGATAATTGAAAATGATGTTGTGCATTTTAAAGTTGGTATGATTCTATAGGGTCTTCATGAAATGTCTGCAACATACTTTCGTTAAAATTCCTCAGTGTTCATGTAAAACAACACCCTTTTTACCATGTCAAAAACAGCTCTGTTCATAGCGAGCCATTTCAGTGCATGTCTCTTTAAATGATAATGAGCTACTGCTCACCCCACCCCTCTCTTCTGTTTTTTGCGTGTTCGTTGACGCTTTAGCACCTAAAACGAAACTAATCCACTGCGTCCTCAGTGGCTCTGATGTCGGGAGAAAATGAAGACTCTTATGTTCACATTTTGTAGTCATCCAACTACGCAACACGTGTATTGCTTACAAGACATTGTCGCTACAGCTTCTCGAGCGCAGAGAAAATGGCGGACAGCATACAATTGGCTGAGGGAGGAGATCAAAAAAGGGGTAAATGGATTACTATCGTTGTAGCTTGGTTGTGTCCACACACTGCTAAGACACATTTATATGCAAACATGTAAAAGTGAATTTTGCATCTGATGCCGCTTTTTTAAATTAGAAAGTTTAGTTTTAAGTTAGTTAAGTTTTAACATGCTAGTTCAATTCCTTCAATGCTGTTGGCTAGATGTTGAAGCTGATTGATTGGTGTTTGACTAAGTCCCTTCTCCCCTATATTAATATAATTTTTGTTTGCACTAAATTTTCTTTTTTCAACTTTAAAATGAGGGTCTGTGTAATTTTTTTAGATTTTATCGATTAATTTGAATTTAATGTTTTGCCACGATTTTATTTTTTAGAATTTGAGGAATCATGATTTTGAATAGAAATATTACCAAATGTTAGAATTACACAGTTTGACAATATGCCACTGAAAACTGTAAAAATAAAAGAATGACGCACGTGATTAACCGCTCACGTGTGATGTGCTCATATCGCTCATATATATGCAAAATGCGCTTTTGTTTTGACGAAGACACGACACGGGCAGTGGAACAGGAAAAACATGCAAGAAGATGGGAGTGAACTTCTTTTAACTCGAGTGCCACATTTTTATAATGCCATTTCATGCATGAGATGCTGCAAGAGACGCGAGTGCAACAGTCAGAAGTGTCCATTTTTACATAGAAAAAGCAGCGCTTTCGAATAAAAAGGCTGTGAAGAACTACTGTACGTCTGATATTTCATTTTTGCATCATGGTGACAGGCTGAAAGCTGCTGTTCACTGTTTTTACAGAACATTTATAGTTAATAATAGTCTACTGGTGTTATACCTTCAGTCATTTTGAATTTGAATTACGCTGACTTTTGAGATTTATTTTGAAGCATTTTCCTAGTATTATTTCTGAACATATAATATGCATAAGACAAGTTTATACAAGATGTAGTTGCAGTTCATGGATCTTTTCTGCAAAGATATTTACCAAATGATTCATTTAACATTTACATCATGTTGACAACTTCATGTGTGGTGCACAATTTTCTTTAACTAGAGGGTTAATATTGAAAAGGATACTTGAATAACATTGTAGTTACATTTTCAAGTTGACTAGTTAAAAATCGTAAAAAAAATAATAATAATAATAAAAGAAATAAATAAATGAATAAATCACCCAGCTCTATTTAAAACCATCCAACAGTAGTTTTCCAGTCGGACACAACAGAAAAAAGGTCCTGAAGACGGTTAAAATACCTGAAGTGATCGTAAGAAAACTCCTCTAAAGTGTACGGCTGAATCTTCTCCCCATTGTCCAGCAGATTCTCTTGGGACAAACTGATGGAGTCCTTACGCTGGTCTGGGGACATGGTTATCAACGACTGTAGGAAACAGAAATTAAAAGATCAAAATAACTATTTAATAGTCCCAAGTGTTTCTTGATTGTGAATAATCTGCATATTTTGGTGCAAATGCTTATGTTTTTGAACAAATGATTTACCAAGTTAAATACAATACATTGTCAGAAAAAAAATGTGTAAAAATTGTACCTTTAGGGATACAACAGCTTATAACCCTTAAAGGCACGACTTCGTGCATAATTAGCATGAATTAGATGAAAATGATCATTAATTACCCTCATGTTGTTTCAAACCTGTAGGACCTTCGTTCATCTTTGTAACACAAATTAAGGTATTTTTGATGAAATCCGAGAGCTTTCTGACCCTTGCATAGACAGCAAACTACAACGTTCAAGGCCCAGAAAGTTAGTAAGAACATTGTTAAAATAGTCCATGTGACATCAGTGGTTCAACCGTAATGTTATGAAGCTAACTCAAACAACTGAAGCAAACCTGAAGCTATTCAACAATTTCTTCACTTCTGCATCAGTCTTCGTGGTACTCTTGTGACTGACACGGAAGAGAGGAAATTGTTGTATAAAGTCATTATTTTTGTTTTCTGTGGGCACAAAATATTCTTGTAGCTTTATAAAATTACAGCTGAACCACTGATGTCACATGGACTATTTTATCGATGTCCTTACTACCTTTCTGGGCCTTGAACGTGGTAGTTGTGTTGCTGTCTATGCAGGGATTTTATCAAAAATATCTTCATTTGTGTTCCAAAGATGAACAAAGGTCTTAGGGGTTTGGAACGACATGAGGGTGAATAATTACTGACAGAAGTTTTATTTTTGGGTGAACTAACCCTTTAAATGTACACATTAGTGAATGAAAACTCACTAACCACAATATCATATTGTGGCCTGGTGATGGTAGGCAGCACATAGACGCTGTCTGCAGGGAAGTCTCCTCTTTTTTTGGTTCTGTCATTGACCCCATGAGTCCAACCTGAATTCAGGACCTGCTCTCCGGTGTGCTCATCCAAAAAGATCAGATCTCCCTTTGAGAATCTCAGGAATGAAGACTCATGTCCAGCTGAAAAGGAAAAACAAACAGAAACGTAAGTATTTTGATTCATAGTCTGTTTGGGGCTGAAATGTATTTGATTTCCAGTGCACTTCTAAACCCAACTCCTGCATGTATGTGCTCACCAGGGTAATGGCTGTCCACCAGGGCCACCACAAACTTTGACCTGGAACGCAGGCCCTCTAGAAAGGTGACAACCAGGTCACGGATGTCTTCAGCATTGTTGGATGTGAAGGTGTACTCATCTCCTTTAATGGTGGCCAGTGTGAAGCTCTGTCCCTGCAGCTTTCCACCTCTGCATACACACATTAAATTGATAAAAACTAGTTAAATGACAGCAGAATGCACTTATATAATGAATTTGTTTTGGATGGACGTGCTACTGCACCTGCTGCTGGAGACTGCAGTGATCTCTGGGAAAGAAAGGTCCAGAAGGACCTGCTCCTGCTCATCCACAAAGTAGACTCCAGTCCAGTTCACTGCCACTATAACATCATTCTTTGGGAGACTAGGCCCTGTGAATTAACAGAAACAATGGTCTGAGAGTTACATTTGTTTAGACCCAATCAGATCAATGTACTGCTAATTTGCATAATAAATATGATTTACAGAATAACTTTTAAAATAACATATTATTTACTTTGTTCTGTGCAATTACAATGAATAGAAAGTATCATATAAACAGTTTTGGGGTAAACTATTGCCTCTAAGTCTTACCTGAGAATTTGAAGGCCTCATAGAAACGTGAAAAAAGCAAAGGCCACTTAAATCGAGCGAAATCCACCACCTCTTCCTTAACTCTCTGCGAGTGAAACCTCTTCTGCGTGTAGATTCCCTGTGGAGATGCGGTTGTCAATATCTTAGTGTCAGAGTAACACAATATTGGTGATTACCTCAGAGACAATTACCTTTGCTCTCGTCACCTGGCTATAAGCATAAAATCTAACAAAGTCATGCATTACCACAATCCATAAAATCGATCTCCAACATTATTAAACATTCATGTCCATCACTTGAGCCTATGAAAGGTATAAGGATAATTAAAACGGCCTTCACCCTTGAGAGAAGAAACATGTGATTAATGTTCCCACAGGAACCGTCAATCAAATTTCAACCTGTGCTCAGTCCATCAACCGCTACGAGCTAGCGCAGAGTGCTGACCTAAACTACAAATGCATAACAAGTGACCACTAAGTGAGGCTGAAGGAACTGTCTCAAATATTCAAGGGCCTGTGATTGCATTCTATCACAGCAGCCTGTAGGTGAGAGTGGTGGACAGTGTGAAGGTCGCACACACTTAGATTAGAATGTTAATCATAGCTGTGAGATTATATTAGTGCTAGGTGGAGATACAGGTACTGCTCTAAAATAATGAGACTGCCGTCCTTGAGAACGTAAAGTGAGGTCAGTCAGGCACAGCCTGACACAGTAATGAAGACATAGGTGTAGATATGTGCTGTGACTGTACGTTTGGTTATAATGAAAAGGTTAAAAATAGACTTGTTCAATTATTTGTGCTGTCTAGCGTGAAAATATGAACCCATTCTCAGAAAATGGTGACATTTGTGCATAAAAATGTAATGTGTGTTTTTTTTTTTAATTTTTCCATTTCTATTTTTACTTATTTTTATACTTAATTTTAATAATTTGAATTTGTTTTTATATAATATAATATAATATAATACCAGTAAGATGTGCAGTAAAATGCTTAATGTTCTTTTTTTTTTAAAGAAGTCTCTTCTGCTCACCAAGCCTGCATTTATTTGAACCAAAGTACAGCAAAACAGTAATATTTTTAAATATTTTTACTATTTAAAATAATTGTTGAAAACAGCAGAGTAGCATTTTTTCAGGTTTCTTTGATGAACAGAAAGTTGAAGAACAGCATTTATCTGAAACCGAAATCTTTTGTAATATTATAAATGTCTTTATCATCACTTTTGATCAATTTAAAGCATCATCGCTAAATAAAAGTATTAATTTCTATAATTTTTTCCCCAAAAAAATAAAAAATAAAAATAAATACTGACTCCAAGCTTTTGAATGATATAGTGTGGAATGTTACAAAAGCTTTTTATTTCAGGAATCCTGAAAAAACTGATACTCAATAATTTTAAATATTGACAATAAGTTTCTTGAACATCAAATCAGCATATTAGAATGATTTCTGTATTTTAAAATATATTCAAAAAGAAAACAGTTATTTTAAATAGTAAAAATATTTCAGAATTGTACTGTTTTTGCTGTACTTTGGATCAAATAAATGCAGGCTTGGTGAGCAGAAGAGACATGAAAAATCTTACTGTTCAGAAACTTTTGACTGGTATAATATAAAATAATATAATATAAAATTTTATATTAAAAAAGTGATATACAATTATAATCTGAAATTAAATAAAACATTAAAATTAAACAACAACAACAACAAAATGTATTAAAACTGCATATGTGTACCTTTATGTGAGTTGCTATGATCATTTGAGCCCATTTCTCTACTGTCTTGGAGGGAGTAATTTCTCGGTCTGGTATGTAGGATGGAATAAGACTCAGAAGACGGTCTGGTAGGACTTCTGACCCATAGTCAACATAGTACTGTTGAGAGGCCAGCTCGGCCAGGTCCTCCTCCTAAAATAATAAAGCATATACAACTGGTTTATGCAAATCACTTAACTTATATAGCCATATGTTTACAACAGCTCTCACCCTATCACAGCGGTACTCCCCGAATTTGACCCCACGCACGATTTGTTGGTAAATGAGGTTAGTGGCCACGCTGTCCTCAGCAGGGTTATGCCAGGGCGTGAAGATTTCCTTCCTGAAGAACAGCCTCCAGGGGGCATTGCGCTCCTGAGCGCCCTGCTCTTTAGCATATTGCTCACACTGTGACACGGCATCCATCACATGATCCTTGCCACTGCCCAGTGATGAAACCTGAGGAGGATACACATTTTGAGGGTCTTAGATTGGAGTGAATAAATAAGGTACGCACTGACTGGAGTTTGGAGTTGTGTTGGTGTTGTTGTTTTTTAAAAAATTAATACTTCTATTCAGCAAGAATGAATTAAATTGAACAAAAGTGACAGTAAAAGACTTAAAATGTCACTAAAGATTTTTATTTCAAATGTTTTTTGGAAGTTCTGTTCTTTTTTATGAATCTTTGCGATCACCTTTCCTAATAACATGGTAGTTAGGAACTTCAGCGGCTAAGCGCGGCTAAAGTAAACAGGCTCGTCACTCCACAGAGAGGAAAGAGGGGCGGGGTGAGCAGAGCTCATTTGCATTTAAAGGAACAACCCCTTACAATAAGATGATATTTGCGGAGCTGATTTTGACAAGGTTAAAAGGGTGTTGTTTTACACAACCATTGAGAATTTTTAACCAAAGTATATTATAGACTTTTCATTAAGACCCTGAAGAATCATATCAACTTGTGGAAAATGGGCATCCGATGACCCCTTTAAAATATATGCATTAACAGACCTTATCAAAAAGAGCAATGTATAAGGAGAAGCCAAAGCGATCCTTCAGGCCGATTTTGTCTGACAGGGCATTGCAGAGCTCTTCGGCTGTGGTGGCGGAGTCAGTCAGCAGTGTCTTCGTGGTGCCGTTCATGAAGGTCACCGGCAACATGATGGGTTTCTTAGATTTAGTGGCCTGGAGGAGGAAAGAAAACGAGATCCAGCCAAATAATTCATATTTTCCAATGAAGTTTCCCAAAAGTGAAATCTAATGGCTTCTGTGGGTCCAAAAATACCTGCAGCTCGAGCCAAGAAGGAGGCTGAGTTCTTGTCTTATTTGCGAATGTTCTTCTCAATCTCTCCTCACAATAAGGCGCATAACCAGGCGGCCCGCAGTTAATGAATGATCGCAGATACTAAGGAAATTACAGATAAAGACATGAAATGGGGATACTGAGTTGGGCCACATTTAAATGACACACAGGTTTAGGATCATTTAAAATGCATGAGATCTTATTTCCTGCTGACTGGCACAAAAATAAAGAATAAGTTTTTTTTTTTTACTTTGACAAATTTTTCAGAAGGAGCGAAGCAGCCCACACAAAGGGACAGCAGGATCCAGCCGCGGGCATGGCTGCTTTTGGATGTATTGTGGCTCAGCTGTTTACAGATTTGACAGTAGATCTCATCTCTGAGGAAACAAACCCAGATGTAATGTAATTCAGATTAATTGCAGATAAATTCAACAGCACTAGTGTACTAACAATTATGCATTTGCCTTGTACTGACCTGAGAGCAGGGCGTAAAATGCCATTGCCGATGATAAAGTGTAGCTTCTCTAAATTGGAAGTGGGTCGGTCTTCCAGCATGCTGTTTCCCTGCAGACAATAATCGGTGTCGGTTAACCGTCTGGTCACCTAACAGAGACACAAATAGTTTACTTTTACTAAACAAGGATACATTTCTTGAGCAGCAAATCAATATATTAGAATGATTTATGAAGGATCATGTGACACTGAAGACTCAAGTAATGGTGCTGAAAATTCACCTTTACCGTGACAAAATATCCACCTTTTTCTTCACATAAGAACAGGTGCAGCAATTTGTAAATTTTATGGGTCTGGCTTTTGGTCTTATCCGCGTCCAGCTGTTTTTAGCTGTACAAAACAGCTTGTTTTGCTGCTTGATATTGCAAGTTGGTGTGTCTTACCATATTATTTTAATGTACTATCTTAATTGCGATTTACTGTCCATCTGCATGCAGTTATCCTTCTCATCATTTCCTTATAGCGGCTAAATAACTGGAAATCTCACCCATAAGCTTACTTTGGCATTGTGGATATAAAGGTGGATATAAATACAGAAAACAGTTACTTTATTTTAAATTGCAATGATATTTAACAGTATCTAATATTATTATAAATTCAGGCTTATTGAGCATAACCCCCAGTCTCTTGAATGGCAGTGTATTCAGAGACAACTCAAGTAAACCATTATTAAGTTGATTTCAACCAGTCCAACAGAGTCACAGAAATTACTTCAACGTTAAGGAAATGTATAGAAATTGATTTTTTGCAACAATCTGAGGCACAATTGGTAACAGGTAGTTACAGACCTCCTCTGTGATCTTTGATTTCTTCTTTAATGTGAGGGACACCAGCTTATGTCGTACACTATTTCTCTTCTGGATGTCAGTAGTGGAACTCTGGAAACAATGAAGAAACTTTCTTAGATGTCATAGCTGTAACACTTTACAGTGAGGTTTAATTTCATTAACATTAGCTTCTGCCTTGGGTGTCAATTATCAAAAAAACAAGAATTTACTAGTCTAGTTTAAAGGATTAGTGCACTTCCAAAATAAAAATTTCCTGATAATTTGCTCATTTCTATGACAACCAAGATTTTGATGTGAGTTCTTTCTTTCTTCAGGCGAAAACAAACTAAGGTTTTTGAGGAAAAGTCCACTATATGGAGAAAAATCCTGAAATGTTTTCCACAAAAAATGTTGAAGAAAGAAAGACATGAACATCTTGGATGACATGGGGGTGAGTAAATGATCAGGACATTTTAATTCTGGAAGTGAACTAAACCTTTAATGTTAATTTTTAAATACTGATGATACACCTCACTTGTCTCACCTCATCATCCACCTGCAGGGCCTGTAGCTCCCTTTTGTAGGTCCTCTTCCCCAATGTTTCATAGATTTTAGTCATAACTGGAATCTTCTCACTGCCATCACTTATGCTGATATGATATTTGGGTTCGGGGAGATCTCCCATAAACCTCAACACCGTGATCCACACGGCCAGAGCAGCCTAAAGACATAAAAAAAAACTTAATGTGATATGGGCAATGCAGTGTAAATATTAAGCAGTTAACCTGTAAGCAATAACACTGACATCTAATAATATATATTTATATTTATATTTATATTTATATTTATATTTATATTTATATTTATATTTATATTTATATTTATATTTAAATAAATAAATAAATAAAAGCTTACCAGCTGATCTCCTTCATCCTCATGAAACAGCAGAGGTTGTTTCAGTGGCCGTCGTATATATGTATGTGTGGCATTTCCCTGGAAGTAGGTTGCAGCAAACTTTGCAAACTTATACTCTGATAGGTCTTCCTCTTCATCATCAGGAAGTGGAAGAGGTTCATCAATGACGTCCTCAAGCTGTCTTGGAACTTTCTCTAGATCCTGTCGCATCCAAACAAAAACAAAATAAGATAATGTGCAAGGTTAGGTAAGTTACAGAGATTAATAGCCAGTCTATCCTGTACCTCAAACCCTTCTGGTGCTTCACCCTCCAGGTTGGGAAGGGAGTTGGTGCTGCCCAGGAATCCGAACATCTTGTCTACCATGTCAGAGTCATTGACCGGCTCCTGTTTTTCTCTCTCCATCTGCTCCAGAAGTTCCTTCTTCCTACGTGTCTCATCCCGCTCTGCCTGCTCTCTCTCCTTCTGCTCTAAGTCGAGCTGGGCCAGACGCTCCTGGTGCTTCCTCTCTGCCTCTGCTCGAGCCCTGCGCGCAGTCATCTGGTTCCTCAGACGCTCCTCTTCTGCCAGACGCTGCCGCTCGGCTTCTAACCGTCGCTCCCTCTAAACAGATAGAGAGAACAAACTTTATTATAACACATATAACTAGAAACAAAGTGTCTGCTGGTTGGCTTGTCTGAAAGATGAAAAAAGCCTTCAAAAGTCTGAAGGTTATTCAGATCTTATGTGATATAAAGCTTGTTGGACAGTTTGAAGAGAGATTTTAAGTTTGAAGGGTATGTGGTTGCTAGGCTGTTGCTATATGAATGGCTGAATGGATGGCTGGATGGATGGAGGGACAGATTGATGGATGGACAGACTGATAGATGATTGGATGGAAGGATAAATGGATGGATGGTGGGTGGATAACTGAGTAGATGGATGGATAGAGGGATGGATGGACAGATTGATGGATGGATGACAGACTGATTGATGGGTGGATGGATGAATGAATGGATGGATGGGTGGGTGGATGGATGGATAGATGGACGGACGGATTGATGGATGGACAGACTTGTAGATGGGTGGGTGGATGGATGGATGAATGAATGGATGGTGGATGGATAATTGGGTGGATGTATAAATAGAGGGATGGATGACAAATTGATGGATGGATGACAGATGGGTGGATGGATGGATGGGTGGGTGGGTGGATGATTGGGTGGATGGATGGATAGAGGGATGGATGGATGGATGGATGGATGGATGGATGGATGGATGGATGGATGGATGGATGGATGGATGAATGGACAGACTGATGGATAGATGGATGGACAGACTGATGGATGGATGGATGGATGGATGGATGAATGGACGGTTGGTTGGGTGGATGGATAAAAGGATGTATGGACAGACTGATAGACTGATGGATGAATAGATGGTTAGATTGATGGATGGGTGGATGGTTAAACTGACAGATGGATGGATGGACAGATTGATGGATGGATGAATGGATGGACAGATGAATGGACGGATGGAAGGATGGATGGATGGATGTATGGATGGATGGATGGATGATGAATGGATAGACCAATAGATTGGTGGATGAATAGATGGTTAGATTGATAGATGAATGGATGGATGGGTGGATGGATGGACAGATTAATGATGAATGAATGAATAGACAGATGGATGGATGAATGGATGGATGGATGGACAGACTGATAGATGGGTGGATGAATGGATGGATAGGTGGATGGATGGTTGGACAGATGAATGGACAGATAGTTGGATGGATTTTATGGATGGACAGATGGATGTACAGATTAATGATGGATGGATGAATGGATGGGTGGATGGTTGGATGGATGTATGAATTGACAGACTGATGGATGGGTGGGTGGATTGATGGATGGATGATGGACAGATGGATGGACAGATTGATGGATGGATGATAAATGGACAGATGGATGGACAGATGGGTGGACAGATTGATGGATAGATAATAAATGGATAGATGGATGGACAGATTGATGGATGGATGGATGGATGGATGGATGGATGGTTAGTTTGTGGAAGGATGGACAGATTGATGGATGGATGGATGAATGGATGATAAATGGATAGATATTAGATTGACAGATGGATGGATGGGTAGATGGTTGATTGGGTGGATGGATGGATGGATGGAGAGATTGATAGATGGATGGACAGATTGATGGATGGATGATAAATGGATAGATGGTTAGATTGATGGATGGACAGATGGATGGATGGACAGACTGATGAATGAATAGACAAACAGACAGACTGATAGACACACCAGACAGATCAGACAGACAGACAGATGGATATAATGTAGACTTACCTCTAGTCTGAGACGCTTGCACAGTCTACGTGCTATCATTCCTCGTGCATAAGCCTGGATTGTCAGGACTGCATGGAAGCGCTTTGAGAACGTCCGCCGCACCAGCAAGCCACGGCACCAGGCCTGAAGCAGAGTGATGCGTGTCCTGGACGCTTGGTATGCCAGGTACAACTTCCGTGACCTGTACAAGGCCTGGAGCCGCAAGAAACCTACACGCATCTGGAATGAAGGCATAATTACAATTAGACAAAACCTCAGTGCATATTATGTCTTAGGTTTCACAGACAACATGCCACCTCACCACAGCATAGTGCTTTCTACAGATGTAGCCTCTCCATATTCGCTGGATTAATGTCACAGCCTTTTTAATCTTCAGGAAGTTAGTTCTGGAAAGCAAAACAGACAGATGCACATCAGATTTAGATGTATTTTTTTTCTTTTTTTCCCCCCTGATCTTCTTCTTACCTCTCTTTCAGACCTCTCACAGTCTTCTGGATGAGAATGACTTTGTTAGTGATGGTTTTATCTCTTTCAATTTCCAGCTGGATGTCATGATGATCCTACAGCAAGTATAGACCAAGTATACAATTTGTCACAAATAAGAAACAAAGCAAAATCTTCAATAAAATGTTTATTTGTGGCTTACCTTGAGAAAGATTTTTGTCTTTCCCATCTGCCAGTCATTATCTCTCTGCAGAACTGACACAACAATGTGCTGACAGGTCCCCCGCAGATCTTCCTGTAAGAGGACACAGATTCAAAGCTACCTCCTTACAGCAAATTGTCAGAACTTGTCAAAAAAATATCACAGATGGCAATTTTAATAGACTGCACGGAAAAAAAACTTTGAAAAGGGCTGTCAAGCAAACAACATGCTCCAGACCATATCTGTTGACTGCATTAACATGCTTTAGACTCACCTGTTTGTAGGCTGGTTTGACCCCAGGCATAAGGACACGATAACGGTCCACAAACTCAGCGAATGTGTAGCGTATGGGATATCCAGCTCTGCGTATGCGGATAGTCTCCATCATCCCAGAGTAGCGTAACTGCCTGACACACAGTCCTCTATCAAACATCTGCAGGAAAGAAAACGTTTTTTTCATCTGATCAAAATTAGGGGTAACACTTTATTTTAATAACCAATTCTCAGTTTTACCCAGGTGATTATTAGCAAGCATATTACTAGCATACTGGCTGTTTATCAGTACTTATAAAGCACATATTAATGAATGAATCTGTATTACCATATTTTAGATCCCTTAAGCCTACCCTATCATATCCCTAAACTTAACAACTACCTTACTAACTATTAATAAGAAGCAAATTAGCTGTTTGTTAATTTAAAACTCTAAATATGAATATGCGCTCCCTATTCTGGAGTGTTACCAAATGATATCTTCAGTGTAGACAGTATATATGTTTATCGATTTATACAATATATCAATTTATCTTTTTGTAACCATTGGGATTTTTGTAAATTAAACATATATCTAACAAAATTCAACTAGAAAAATGTCCGAAAAAAATTCTGTGCAAACATATTTTACAAACATAGCATATGCATACACACATATCTTATTCAATTTGTTTTAATAATTTGTTGATAATTTAACTGGAAAACAAGTCAAAAATACTGAAATACAAAATTTTGATTTTTACAAATCAACATTTTCACTGAACACTTTTTTCCCCAAACAAACAAACAATAAATAAAGCCATTCTCTAAACCACTTGTCATAGTAGGGTCATGGTAAACAAACAAACAAAAGAAACAAACTAATAAATAAATATATCCATCCATTCTCCATACCATTGGAACATAATAAATAAATAAATAAATAAATAAATTAGTAAGTCATTGATTGACTAACTGAATGAATCCAACTTCCATGCCAATTGTCCTATGCAGGATTGTGGAAAATAAACATCACTTTTCTTATGTAGGATCATGGTAAATGAATGAATGAATGAATGACTAAATCCGTCCATCCATTCATTGATTCTCCATACCACTTGTCTTATGAAGGATCATGGTAAATGAATGAATCGATCGATCAATCAATCAATCAATCAATTCATCCATTCTCCACACCACTTGTCTTATGTAGGATTATGGTAAATGAATGAAAGAAAGAAAGAATGAATGAATGAATGAATGAACAAATTAAATAATGACTAAATCCATCCATTCATCCAATCTCCATACCACTTGTTTTATGTTGGATCATGGCGAAAGAAAGAAAGAAAGAAAGAAAGAAAGAAAGAAAGGAAGGAAGGAAGGAAGGAAAGAAGAAAGAAAGGAAGGAAGGAAGGAAGGAAGGAAGAAAAGGAAAAAAGAAAGAAAGATGTAGGATCATGGTAAATAAAAGAAAGAATGAATGAACAAATGAATGACTAAATCCATCCATTCTAAACATAATGAATAAATTATTGAATCCATCTATTCATCCATTCCCCACACCACTTGTCTTATGTAGAATCATGGTAAATGAAAACATGAAAACATGAATGAATGAATGAACCCAACCATTCATCCATTCTTCATACCACATGTACGATCATGATAAATAAAAGAATGAATGAATCCATCCGTTCATCCATTCTCCACACCACTTGTCTCATGTAGGATCATGGTAAATAAAAGAAAGAATGAATGAATGAACAAATGAAATAATGGCTAAATCCATGCATTCATCCAATCTCCATATCACTTGTTTTATGTAGGATCATGGTAAACAAAAGAATGAATGAATGAATGAATGAATGAATGAATGAATGAAACCGACCACTCATCCATTCTTCATACTACATGTCTTATGTACGATCATGGTAAATAAAAGAAAGAATGAATGAATGAATGAATGAACGAATCCATCCATTCATCCATTGTCCACACCACTTATCTTATGTAGGATCATGGTAAATGAAAGAATGAATGAATGAATGAATGAACAAATGAAATAATGGCTAAATCCATGCATTCATCCAATCTCCATATCACTTGTTTTATGTAGGATCATGGTAAATGAAAGAATGAATGAATGAATGAATCCAACCATTCATCCATTCTTCATACCACATGTCTTATGTACGATCATGGTAAATAAAAGAATAAATAAATGAATGAATGAATAAATCCAATTCTTCATACCACATGTTTTATGTAAGATCATGGTAAATAAAAGAACGAATGAATCAGTGAATGACTGAAACCAACCACTCATCCATTCTTCATACTACATGTCTTATGTACGATCATGGTAAATAAAAGAAAGAAAGAAGAATGAATGAATGAATGAATCCCACCACTCATCCATTCTTCATACCACATGTCTTATGTACGATCATGGTAAATAAAAGAACGAATGAATGAATGAATCCATCCATTCATCCATTCTCCACACTGCTTGTCTTATGCAGGATCATGGTAAATGAATAAATGAATCAATCAATCCAACCATTCTTCATACCACTTTTCCTATATAGAATGATTATAAATACATAAATAAATAATAACATACATACTTAAATCCATCCATTCTCTATACCATTTGTTCCAAGTAGTGCAGTGGTAAATAAATAAGTAAAGAAAGAAAGACTGGCCATGGACCTTCACATCATCTTCATTTTTGAGCCTTAATTAAATGCTTAAATTATCCACATCTCTTTAAACACACACAAAACATTGTTTTACTCACCATGGGCTTTTTGAGTTCATTGGGTTTGATACAGCGCACAAAGAAAGGCTGACAGACGCTCAGCGTCCTCATGAGCAGCTCGAGTGAGCGCTTAAACTGACTGCTCAGAGTCGGGGAACGCTTCCTCGTCTCCATTCCCTGAAAAAAACACAGAAATTCTCCTATTAAAATAACACAAAAATAAGTTTAACTCACAAACTCACCTCTACTGCCACAAACACACAACACAAATGCACATCACACAAAACTACAACAAATACCCATAATATACACATCACAAGACTAATTCACCGTTCTATGTGGCCTCTTTGTGATCCAGTCTTTCCTTCTTTCTTTTCCATGCCTTATAAATGTAATTCTTTCATTCTTTCTCCCTCTCTCATCACATTTCTTCGGGATCTTCATTGGTTGCTCGTATCCTTCTCTATTTCCCCCTCTTTTGTTGTTATTCCCCTATGCTTTACATGCAAATGCTTTAAGAAGGCATTGCAAAGAAAATCTAGCAGTTTCTCCCTTCCTCAATCTTCATTCCGCGCCAGGAAAAGAGTAAAGGGAATTTCTCTCACCAAAAAAACCCCTCAAAATAATGCTGAAAACACCAATGAGAACAAGCCGCATTTAACTTGAAACAGAATCTCTCTGTGATGACTAATGTTTTTCCGCAATTCAACTGGAGAATAATGCCACTGTTAGAGCTATTAAATTATTCTGTCAGCGTGTCCTTACAGACTGCTTCAACAGAACTCATTTCCAAAGGAGAAGAAAACCACAGGAATGAGTTTTAGCAAGGGACTGTTGAGAAAAGTAGTTCAATAGGACTCTGAGAGGGACACAAACCACACCATTGATTACCTTTTGAAGGGATGCAGTGGGCTCCACATAGCCACAAAGAAACTGAGGCCAAAAATAAGGTAAAAGATTGAGGGACAGAGTGAGGATAGAAGAGAGAGAGAAAGAGAGAAAGACAGAATTGAGCCAAGTCTGTTGAGAATCAGCCAAGAAAGATTAGGGCTGACATCACCACAGAGAGAGTGAAATACAGAGCAGCAGGGTTAGTCAGACTGTACTGACACTGTCAGAGTCATGTTAAAGACTCGGGCTAAAAGTTTTCTCATTTGTAGCAGCCACTTCTCTCGTTCACCGTGTGTTTTTCCAAGGGCAATTATACTAGCACACGTCTTTGATTTAATATGCGACCCTGACATAAACCTGCATGGCCAGCATTTGGCCCGTAGAGATCTGCGGCCTCGCTGGCATGTCGTGAGCATATTAATGCTGAGCAAATATGGATTCGGTATTGGAAAAGGGCATCACCATAGCAACATCAGCTTGGAAGATCTGCTTGATGAACTTGTTTTTGGACGAGTGCACGAGTTGGATGATGTCACTGTGGAGGCTGTCACGGTTTTTCTCCAGGAAACCTAAACAATGAAACGGGAGGGGATTATGTTAACTTTTTAGGGAAATATAAATATTGTCATTCGTATTTTTAATATGATGAATATGGGATGAAGTGCAGTTATTATTGTAATTATTTAATATGTTATTATTTAATGATACAATAATGACAGGCTGATTGTATATTATTCTGTTTATTAAGCAGCTTTTTAGCAAACACAGTCATGAAATGTTGATTTGAGTTCAAATTAGAGACTTAGAAGTGGTAAATAAGCAAATATTTATATTGTATAATGTTATATACGTTGGACTACTGTTCAGAAGTATAGTAATAAAGAAATAATAGAAATAATAAATAAATTTAAAAATACTAAATAGAAATTACATTTCTTTGTATTTAAACTGCTTTTTATGGAAGCCTGTTTCCTCCACTGAATAAAAAAGAAAAAAAAGGAAAAAAGAAAATTGTGGCTTTATCACACAAATCTTACTTTATTTCTCACAATTCCAACTTTTTTTTTTAGAATTCCGCGATCTAAACTCGAAAATGCGAGTTATAAAGTCAGTATTGCATTATTTAAACTAGCAATTCCCTCACAATTCGGAGAACATATCAGTCTTTTCTCCCTCAGAATTGGACTTTATAGCCTGCAATTTTATATTACAGAATTCTGAGAAAAAAGTCTGAATTGTAAGAAAAAAAGTCAGAATTGCACGTTATCATCTTGCAATTCTCACTTTATTTCTGAGGAAAAAGTCACAATTGTGAGTTTATATGATGTAATTCTGAGGAAAAAGTCACAATTGTGAGTTTATATGATGTAATTCTGTGAAAAAAGTCACAATTGTGAGTTTCTATCGTGCAATACTGAGCAAAAAAGTCACAATTGTAACTTTACATCATGGAATTCTGAGAAAAAAAGTCACAATTGTAAGTTTATATCTCACAGTTTTGAGAAAAAAAGTCAATTGTGAGTTTCTATCATGCAATTCTGAGAAAAAAGTCACAATTGTGAGTTTACATCATGCAATTCTGTGAAAAAAGTCACAATTGTGAGTTTATATCACAATTCTGAGAAAAAAGTCACAATTGTGAGTTTATATCTCACAATTTTGAGAAAAAAAGTCAATTGTGAGTTTCTATCATGCAATTCTGAGAAAAAAGTCACAGTTGTGAGTTTCTATCATGCAATTCTGAGAAAAAAGTCACAATTGTGAGTTTATTTTATGGAATTCTGAGGAAAAAGTCACAATTGTGAGTTTCTATCGTGCAATACTGAGAAAAAGTCACAATTGTGACTTTACATCATGGAATTCTGAGGAAAAAGTCACAATTGTAAGTTTATATCTCACAATTTTGAGAAAAAAAGTCAATTGTGAGTTTCTATCATGCAATTCTGAGAAAAAAAGTCACAATTGTGAGTTTATATCTCACAATTTTCAGAAAGTCACAATTGTGAGTTTATATCTCACAATTTTCAGAAAAAGTCTCTATTGTGAGTTTATATCATGGAATTCTGAGAAAAAAGTCACAATTGTGAGTTTATATGATGTAATTCTGAGGAAAAAGTCACAGTTGTGAGTTTCTATCACGCAATTCTGAGAAAAAAAGTCACAATTGTGAGTTTATATGATGTAATTCTGAGGAAAAAGTCACAGTTGTGAGTTTACATCATGCAATTCTGAAAAACAAAAGTCACAACTGTGAGTTTATATCACAATTCTGAGAAAAAAAGTCACAATTGTGAGTTTATATGATGTAATTCTGTGAAAAAAGTCACAATTGTGAGTTTCTATCGTGCAATACTGAGAAAAAGTCACAATTGTGTGTTTATGTCATGCAATTCTGTAAAAAAATTTTGTATGTTTTATTCAGTGGTGGAAACAGGCTTCCATAGTTTTTGCATTGTTGTGTCTGCTTTTGTTGTAAAGCGCTATACAAAATAAATGTATTATTATTATTATTAACTGTTTAAGTCAGTAATGTGTACCTTTAGTTTCATAGTGCACCACTCCAGCAAAGTGCTGAATGCCAAACTGGGTCTCGTGACTGTGCTTAGGAGGGATGTAGTTGGTATTAAATTTGTGCTGGGAGTTTAGCTTGTACAGCATGGTAGCATCTGTTCCCTATGAAACACAGCATGAACAGAAACACAGCACACAGTCATGAACTCACAACATGGCTAGATATCCTCCATTCACCTGATGAATAAAAAATTATGCTACACAGATACTCAGAGCTGAACCAGCTACTGTATGTTCTTTGGTGCTCTATGAATATTACAATCTAATTTACAGTCCAAACGCACAGCACAACAACAAAACTCACACCTTTGGGAACTTGCTCTCTTCATCAATAAGGGAAATGATATTCATAGGTTTGATGGCAATCATATCCAAGGCATCCTGGTTGTCGGTGAACTCAATGTGCTGCCAGTTGATATCTTCCAGGTTGTACTCCTCCTGCTCCAGCTTGAAAACGTGACGAACGAAGAATTGCTGCAGGTTCTCGTTTGCAAAGTTGATACACAGCTGTTCAAAACTACAGCAGGAATGAATACGATTAGTACCAGTTTGATCATAAAATGCCTTTTAGATGCAAGCTGTTGTGTCTGGAATCTGGAATTTTCTATTTATTATTACTCACCTGTTAATAGTAAAATTCTCAAAGCCGAAGATGTCAAGCAGGCCTATAGACCTGCGAACAGTCTTGTTTTCTGTGGAAGGAGCCCTATAGATCGCAGCATTGATTTTATCCACTATCCACACAAACAACCTTCCATAGATTCCCTGATGGAGACAAAAATTGCCCACTTAGTGCATATTGACGACTTCTGTGACAAATGGAGAATCAAAACTGGGTCATTTATTGATTGGGAACAATCTCACCTTGACAAAGGCATCACGGACATCCAGCCCCTGCTCCACGCTGAGAGGGGTGGACACACTTTCACCCCTGGTGATCAGTGTACGTGTGGTCAGACATATCATGACGGCCTGAGGGTCTACCTATAGATAGAACAAGAATAGTTCATTGACAGCTGACCAGTTCAATAACTGGTCAATGGTAAATATATTATGACATGTAGGCTACATTAAGAAAAAATACAGAAACGTTATTCAGTGTTGATTCACAGTTATACTACAATATTAAAATTGGTTGTAAAAATGGATTTAATACATTTAAATTAAAATATGCTGCACTTAAATGTGTATTGATTCTCAAATGTCCCTTCTGACTACGCTTGTGATGTTTTATATTTTGCCACCAGGGGGCAGACGTAAGTAAAGAAAATGGTTTTGAGATTCAGCATTGAGCCACAGCCATTTAAATCAAACTGAAAAGAGAACAAAGATTGTGGACAGTGGAAATACGCAGGAAGACGTAGAAATCGTAAAGACTGACAGCAGAGTGCTGCCGGCAGGAAGTCTGAACAGACTCGTCACGCTGTGCCACTGTCTACGATAATAACATTAGAACGAAAGTCTGATGCTCACTAATGATTACATTTATCTCGAACTCCCCTCCCTCAACTACACGGATAACGCAGTACCACAGAGCTAATGAGAGAGATGAATCTGAACAAGACAGCAGAAACAAACCCCTCAAGTAACAGCAGCTTTGAGAGACAATAAATGGATGCAAAAATGGGATTAAACCAAAGCTAAAAGATGTTTAGTTTAGTTAATGCAGAACAAAGACCTTTTCTTTATTCACATTTCCTATTCTGCACAATTTCTCAGTGGAAAATATTTAGCAAATGTTACCTGACCTTATCTAGGTTGTGTGGTCTATTGGTTAATGTTAACTAATTCAAGTATGACTCAATTCCGGTATTGAAAGCCTACTTTGAAAGCTTGAAATAAGGTCTCAGGCTCCCTGTTTCTATGGAAGCCAGGTAACGTTTATAATAAGAAATAGTCACTTTATGAGATAGAAATATACACTATGAGGTATAAGGCCATAATTGTTAAAAAGTTGTTAAAAGTCCAACAATGACTGTATGATTTTGAGATCCATCTTTTCACAGAGGACAACTGAGAGACTCATATGCAACTATTACAGAAGGTTCAAACACTCACTGATGCTTCAGAGGGAAACATGATGCATTAGGAGCCAGGGGGTGAAAACTTTTGAACAGAATGAAGATGTGTACATTTTTTTTTTATTTTGCCTAAATAACATATATTTTTTTCATTTAGTACTGCCCTTCAGAAGCTACAGAAGATACTTACCAACATGTTTCCAAAAAGAATAAAAAGTTAAACCTATCCTGATCTTCAAATTCCAAAAGTTTTCACCCCCCGGCTCTTAATGCATTGTGTTTCCTTCTGGAGCATCAGTGAGTGTTTGAACCTTCCCTCATGAGTCCCTCATATGTCATTAGTGTGAAAAGATGGTTCTCAAAATCATACAGTCATTGTTAAAAAGGGTTCAAATACACAAAAATGCTGAAAAACCAAAGAATTTGTGTGACCTGAAGGATTTTTCTGAAGAACAGCAGGCAGTTTAACTATTCAAGACAAACCAGAGACTCACAAACAACTATCACTAAAAAAACACAGCTGCGGATCATTCAGGTAACAACACAGTATTAAGAATCAAGTGTATGTAAACTTTTGAAAGGGGTCATTTTTAAAAAAAAACTACTATTATTTTCTCTTGTAGACTGTATATAAATGTCTTTTATGTAAATATCTTGTTCAGGTCAGTACTAAATAAAAATAACATGCATTTTGTATGATCCCTCTTATTTTGGTAATATAATTAACATATTGCAGATTCTACAAGCTGTATGTAAACTTTTGACTTTAACTGTACAGTCAACATAAATTCACAATAATGCAAAATATAAACTAACAAGAAATGAAACTGTATTGTAAGATACATTGTGAGATATAATTTCACAATAACAAGAAAGATTTTTTATTTTTTTCAGTCTGAGCTGAAAATGAGCATCCATATATTTCACCCAAACAAACATCACATTACGGAAATAAAAAAAAAATGGGTTTCAAATGCCAATTCATGTGACTTTAAAGGGATAGTTCACCCAAAAATTAAAGGCCTGTCATTAATTACTCACCCTCATGTTGTTCCAAACCTGTAAGACTTTTGTTCAACTTCGGAACACAAATTAATTTTGTGTTCCAGAGATGAACGAAGGTTTTATGGGTTTGGAATGACATGAGGGTGAGTACTTAATGACAGAATTTTTATTTTTAGGTGAAGCATCCCTTTAAAGCTCTCTCATGTGTTAATATGCCCCTCACCTCCAATAGCGTAGCTGCTTTGGCCAGGTCAGGTGAGCGAACCACCACACAGGTATCCAGGTTCTTCAGCGTTCGAGCTGTTGGGGCAACACAAGCGATATGTGCAATTTATCTTGCCTGTCACCTCTTGTGGGTGAGAAATTATTAATAATAACATCTTCCATTAATTATATCAACCTTCAAATCGCAGGTTGCCCATATGCAGGATGGCAGCCAGCAGTTTGGAGATCTCCCAGTTTTCAGTGTCAGTAAACATCAGGACCTTCATAGCTGACAGGATGCTGGAGTACTCCTTTAGATCATTCCTCCCCTCACACACCGTACAGTTTCCCTGGATGACAGGCCAAGAGAGAAGGACAGAGCGGACAAGCACACGCAAGCTTTTTACACACTCTCTTTGTTTCTCTACTGCCATTAGACAGATAAGAATAAGCAAGATATATTTTCTCAGAAATGATCAGTCATCACTTACTCCTCCAAACCTGTATGACTTACTTTCTTCAATTGAACACAAAAGGAGACATTTCGAAGAATGTCCTGGCTGCTTGTTTCCACATAATGAATGTGAATGAGAACTGGCACTCTCAAGCTCCAAAATGACAAAAAGCACAATAAAAGTACCAAAAGTAGCCAATATGGCTTCAGAAGACTTGGAATGTAGCGCACAATTCATACGGGCTACTTATATAACAATTTTATGCCATTTATTTTGTCACTTGAGCGTGACAAACCCAGTTGTTTTAGTAGTCTTCAATATAATTACATTTTGTTTTCACATTTTATTGTTGCTGAACTATTCCTGTGGAAAGTCTGTGCTGATAAAATCACAGGTGCTCACCATAGTAAGATAATTGTAGTCTGTGGCCAGGCCCAAACCTAATTTAGTCTTCTGATCAGGGCTCATGCCTGCCAGCATACAGTAGAATATATGGTAGTTCCTTTCATCGGCTGCCTACAAAGACAGTTAAATATAATCACATCACCATAATCAATAGCATGAGAAAGAGACACGTTCCGGCCAGCCTATCTTACCTGTCGGCAAACTCTTGATTTCTCCAGCAGGTACTGCTCGATCTTTGCCCCCTCAATAGCTCCCCGCTTGTTGAAGTGAATGTCAACGTATTTCCCAAACCGGCTGGAGTTGTCATTGCGTATGGTCTTGGCATTACCAAATGCTGTGGGAACAGGGTGAACAAAGGAACAAATATTAATCACATAGTGTTAGAAATGTATTAAAGACAACAGAACAGCAAAGCCCTGCTGACTTTTATACACGGTTGAACAAATTTCTGAATTCAAGGATATATATATAAACAGTTGAAGTCAAAAGTTTACATACACCTAACAGAATCTGCAAAATGTTAATTATTTTACCAAAATAAAAGAGGTATCATACAAAATCTGTTCTTCAGAAAAGTCAGAAAAGGTTTTTCAGCATTTTTGTGTATTTGACCCCTTTTCAACAATGACTATGATTTTGAAATCCATCTTTTTCACACTGAGGGATTCATATGCAACTATTACAGAAGGTTCAAAACATTACTAATGATTTAGATAGAAAAATGATGCATTAAGAGCCAGGGGGTGAAAACTTTTTGAATTTGAAGATCAGGGAAATTTAACTTATTTTGTCTTCTGGGGAACATGTAAAGATCTTTTAAAGGGCAGAACTGAATGAAAAAATGCGATAATAAGGCAAAATAAGAAAAATGTACACATCCTCAAAAGTTTACACCCCCCAGCTCTCAAGGTGTATGTAAACTTATGACTTCAACTTTATACTGTATATATATATACTTTAAAGGAATATTCAATTTTATTTTGATTGGCATACCACCCTGCATAGTATAGTGTAATTACCAAGTGACACAAGTGTTAGTTTATCAACGCATTTTGGTAAACAAACAGCCTGAGTTCTGGCTCAAAGCCTGAAGCTTGCTCATGGGGCTTATGCATGTGAGAAGCTGGGCAAGAATCCATAAGTAATGATACAGCAAAGAAAGTGTTGAGCTCTGTTCACACTGACAGTGATTAAAGTGCTGGAGGTCACAAGCCACACAATCAAAATAATCAATATTCAAAATTGATTGTGTCTGGTTGCTTCATCACTCGTTCCTTTACCAATAGAGTGCAGAGCAGATCACAGGGCTGTGATGTGACCTGTTTGCAATCACTAGATCAGTGTCAAACAGGTAGGGTTTATGTCATTAGGTTTAGAGATGATCTTCCTGACCTTCTAAAATAGGGTTGGCCTCCAGAACCTGCTGCTCGATCCAGGAGTGTTGGCCACTGATAGCTGCCAGGAACTGTAAGATGAGCTTGGTGCTCTCCGTCTTCCCAGCTCCAGACTCACCGCTGAATACGCACATAGTCAAAGAAGTCATGGGCACTAACCAGTGAACTACATTGTGGTAAAAAAACAAAAAAAAAAACACTTTACTCTTAACCTTTACAAGCTGTGATTTACTGTACCTGATGATGCAGCATTGGTCCTTGTTGTTTCTTTGCATACTGAAGTAGCAGTTGTCTGCAATGCCAAAGATGTGTGGTGGCATCTCTCCTATCTTTTTGTTTGTATAGAGACGGATCTGATCAGGTGTGTAGATGGGCAGGAGCTGGTATGGATTCACCGCTATCAGGATTGATCCCGTGTATGTCTGAAATACATTATTGTAAACACATAATTAAGCAGTTACAGGCTGCAACTAAAATGGTTGAAGATTTGCAACAATTATTTAAAATCTAAGCACCACTGCTGACAATTGGGAGAAATTTTTGTGTGTAGTTCATTGTTTCACGAGGTTGCAATGTAGCAACGAGCACACAGCAACTCGTGATGTCTGATTAACAAACTAATGACCTTATGTGTCTGTTCAGAGTTTTTTCTTTGTAATAAGTTAGACCAAAAGATTCACAAAACTTGAACCTGTTTGTGCTTTAAATCAAATTTGCTCAATCGTTCAGAGTCATTACTAAGGTCACAATTAACTCCAGCGAGTCATTTATGGTTATGAATCATTACATAAAGGAAACTTTCTGGGTGAAATATTGTATAACTATTGTATATACTGTATAACTAAATGTAAACTTTTTTTAAACACGGTGAAAGAGAAACCAGTCATAAGTAGCACAGATATATTTTTGTAGGCTTTTAGCAATAGCCAAAAATACATTGTTTGGGTTAAAATGATCGATTTTTTTCTTTTATGCCAAAAATCATTAGGATATTAAGTAAAAATCATGTTCCATGAAGATATTTTGTACATTTTCTATCGCAAATATATCAAAACTTCATTTTTGATTAGTAATATGCATTGCTAAGTGCTTTATTTGCACAACTTTAAAAGCGATTTTCTCACTATTTAGAGTTTTTTGCAGCCTCAGATAGTAGTATCCCGACCAAATATTGTCCTATCAGTCCTATTCCACTTTCATTTGATGTTTGAATCTTAATTAAAAAAAAATGGACCCTTTTGACCGGTTTTGTGGTCCAGGGTCACATATGTAAGCAGATGAATATGTAACATAATGCAAACCATCAAACATTACACTAGGGTTGGATTTTGACACACATTTCATGATTCACAAGCTTGGGGTTCGATTTGATTCCCAATATTACTATAATATTAAAGTTTAAAATGAACTGATTTGTACACAAACTTTTAATTACACTCACTTACATTTTATAATAATAAAGTTCCAATTACATTACAATTACACTGCAATTACATAATTATATTTATACTGCAATTAGTTATGTATATAAACATTTAAACGGTGAAGAAATGGAGATAAACACTTTCCTATCCAAGCTCAATGTGCAGATATAAGTATTATAAAAAAAGGTTTAAGTATTAACTGTATTGATTTTTTAACACTGTATAATTATCATCCGTATATCAACTACTGACATTTGCATGTAACATGCAATGTTGTCATCACCCTGTTCCTCTTTCAAACGGTCAAACTGATACCATGACAGAAGTTCCTTGTTTCAGCTCTTTTGCTCAGTTGAATAACATCACTAAAACATGTCTTTAATCCTATCAAAACACAAATTTGGACAAAGCACAATTTAGCCATTGTGGTTGACAAATGGTGGGGTTTATATATCAGTCAGACCCTCTAATTCACTAATTATTAGATCAGTCTTCAGTTTCTTATCACTTGCTGTTCTTGGTATTTTTATGGTATAAAGCATCATACCATCAAGAAACAGAAAGAAACTGAAAATTAAAAAACCTCTGAGATTCTAGTTAGATAAGCAAAAAGTAAATAAATCTGAGCAGCTAAGTGCACTAAACATTTCCATACAAATGAGTCATAGCAGTGGTGTACCTCATGAAAAGAGGAATGACCCTACAATAACACATTTCGCCTGTGCCAAGTGATTGAACTGATTTAAGCATCATTTTAAAAGCCTATGACAAAGTTACAATGCACTACATTAGGTATTCTAGTGGTGAGAACGGCTAAAGGGGATTCATTGATGAAACCAAATAAAAGGTCACATTTCACAAAGCTAATTTGATCTGCAGCCTGAAACAAAAACAATGAGCAAAAAAGCTATACCGTCTAGAGACCAAAACAAATCATCCATTCGTTTCACTCAATCTTTTTACACAATGAAAACACATGCCCTGATTTCACACTCTGCAAATGCTAGAATGAAGGTAAAATGCTTTAGTCTCCATACATTGTACAGTCATAAATCAATGCCAATGTACTAACAACAGTCTGTTTTTCTGAATGAATAAGCTTTGATCCATAAAGTCTTTAAAAAATGTATTTCAGCAGCTTAGAATTAACACTAAGCAGCACAATGTCATCTGCAATTTAGTCAGCATTTTGCTGTTTTTTAACCCATTTCACTTTAATAATCTGATGTCATTCTTCATGAGGATATTCAGTGAGAAAAACAGCAACTTGAATTTGATTAAATAAGCCCTAAATATGAATATGACTAGTGGTCAAAGGTGACATATCATCGTCGGAAATCTGACTTTTTCATGTTTAAGTTCTATAACCGGGTCCCTGGAGCATCTACCAACCAGGAAAATGTGAAAAAGGACAAAACCCAGTAACTTTGTTTTAAAAAACGAGCCACTCAGATTTCGCTCCCCCTGTGATATAGAAAGGGGATCTTATTATAACGGTGTACCAGTTCTAACGCCATGGCAAAAATTTGAGCAAAACATGCTAACTGTTCTGTCATTGGCTGCACAGACGAGCACAGAACTCTTTTTAGAGTCCCAACCTCAGAGGAGACAAGAGAGCAGTGGATTTATTGATTTATTCACATTTTGTATATTACGCTGCTGACACACACATCTAATATAAACATGCAATTTCTAGATATTCTAGGAAAAAGGGTTGGGGGGGAAGAGAAGCAGCTCATTTGCATTTAAAGAGAAATGCACGAAAACAATGTGTTTCTGCTTCCAATCAAAAAGGCATTTTCAAAATGATATAATAAATTATCTATGGGGTATTTTGAGCTGAAACTTCACAGACACATTCTGAGGACACCTGAGACTTACAATACATCTTGTAAGACTTATGATTTTTGAGGCCAGTCTTGAAGTTTTCCAAACAGCCTTATTACATTCCACAGTTATAAAATTAAAGGAGAAGTCCACTTCCAGAACAACAATTTACAAATAATTTACTCACCCCCTTGTCATGCAAGATGTTCATGTCTTTCTGTTTTCAGTCGTAAAGAAATTATGGTTTTTGAGGAAAACATTTCAGGATTTTTCTCCCTATAACGGACTTCAAAGGGCTCTAAACGATCCCAGCCGAGGAAGAAGGGTCTTATCTAGCGAAACGATTGGTAATTTTTTTTGAAAAAATAAAAATTTGTATACTTTCTAAGCACAACAGCTTGTGTAGCACAGGTGCGTCCACAATGCTACGAATTAGTAATGGGTCGTTCTTAAACGATTCTTTCATTTTGAACGAATCTTTAATGTGACTCGGGAAGAACGAGTCACATTAAAGATTCGTTCAGTCGCACATGCACAACATCCTATTAGGTTCTGTACTGGAATTAGTTCACCTGTTTCCAGTCTTTGGGTTTTTCGAGTCATTCGTTCATCTTATGAGGCTGTCACGTGATGAACGAACGACTCAAACCCGAAAACTTGCCAGATAAGAGTTGAGGTGAGCTAATCACAGACTAAAGACCCAGGTAAACAATAAATTAATCTTTTCTGTTTCTTATAGCATTATAGTTTTTTTTCTTGTTTGTAGTGTAAGCAGTAAATGTGTTAGGGAAGTAACACGTAACATTTCAATTATATTTTGCTAAAATGGACGAAATGACTCGAAAAAAGATTCGTTCATTATGCTGAACGAGAAGGTCCGAGTTGGTAAAATGATCCGAACTTCCCATCACTACTACGAATCACATGTAAGTTTATCCTCTGTGTAATGAGTATGGCGAAAAACATCTTATTTTCTCCTACAACTTGAGAGGAGGACATCGTTGACCTTTCGGCTTGATTGAATAGTACGTAGCGTCGTGAACGCGCATCCCAGAGCCTGTGCTACACGAGCTTTTGTGCTTAAAAAGTAAAAAAATTACAGATTGTTTCGCTAGATAAGACCCTTCTTCCTCGGCTGGGATCATTTAGAGCCATTTGAAGCTGCATTTAAACTACAATTTGGAAGTTCAAAATCGGGGCACAAATTAAGTCCATTATATGGAGAAAAATCCTGAAATGTTTTCCTCAAAAACCACAATTTCTTCACGACTGAAGACAGAAAGACATGAACATCTTGGATGACAAGAGGGTGAGTAAATTATTTGTGAATTGTTGCTCTGCAAGTGGACTTCTCCTTTAACATCACCAAACAGAAAAATGCATAAGGTCATACTTACATATATGACATGATCGTTATAACGGATCAGGAGATTTCTGAGGATACCAGCTTCATTCAGGTCCCCAAGACGGATCATGTCCTCCACCCCATGAATGGAGGTTGGGTGCATGGGCTTGATGTTTGTAGCATTCTGAAGAGAGATCCTGTGCTCCTACATGAGGGAAAAATACAGACTATTATTAAAGGAGAAGTTCACTTCCAGAACAAAAATTTACAGATAATTTACTTACCCCTTTGTCATCCAAGATATTCATGTCTTTCTTCATTATGTTTTCTGAGGAAAACATTTCAGTAATGTCCTCCATATAGTGGACTTCTATGGTCTCCGTGAGTTTAAAATTCCAAAATACAGTTTAAATGCAGCTTCAAAGGGCTCTAAACGATCCCAGCCGAGGAAGAGATGTCTTATCTAGCAAAACGATCAGTCATTTTCTAACAATTTATATACTTTTTAACCTCAAAAGCTCATCTTGTCTAGCTCTGCGATGTGTATGCGTAGTCTGTGCACCTCCGGTTTAATACAATTAGGGTATTGCGCATTGCAGAACTAGACAAGACGAGCATTTGAGGTTACAAAGTATATAAACTGTAATTTCTTTTTAGAAATTAACCAATCGTTTTGCTAGATAAGACCCTTTAGAGCCCTTTGAAGCTGCATTCAAACTGCATTTTGGAAGTTCAAACTGAAGTCCACTATATGGAGAACATTCCTGAAATGTTTTCCTCAAGAAACATAATTTCATTACGACTGAAGAAAGAAAGACATGAACATCTTGGATGACAATAAATCCTCCTTTCTGACTGGTACAGAAAGAGCAATTATAGTTCACTAACTGGTCTTTTCTCATTTTAGGTGCTATTATGAGTGGTACACACTGAAAGTCTCACCTTTCCTTCATCATCCAAGACCTGGATATGACCCAAGTCACAGAGTTTGACCACGGCGCCAACAGGGACCTCAAACCCACGTCCTGTTCTGAGGTCCAACCAGACATAGTCCCCCTATGGGCCAACCAAAACAATCATTTAAATGGATAGTTCACACAATAATGAAAATTCTGTCATCATTTACTCACCCTCCGCTTGTTCCAAACCTGTATGTGTTTCTGTCTGCTGTTGAACACAAAGTAGATATTTTGAAGAGTGTTGGTAACCAAACAGCTGATGGTAGACTTTAATGGTGTTCTTTGTGGAAGACAATAGCTACCGTCAGCTGGTTGGTTACCAACCTTCCTCAGGATATCTTCTTTTGTGTTTAACAAAAGAAAGAAAAGATCTCAAACAGGCTTGCAACCATTTTTGGGTGAAAAAGGTAATTGAGCAAGAGAGTAAGAACAAGCCTTACCTGTTGCAGAATGACCATGTTTCTGGTTTAGAGTTTTGACATTAGAAGTCACCATGTGAAGGACCTACACAGGATAAAATAAAGAGAAGGAGAGAAAAAGAAATCATTAAAAATTAAATGTAAAGTTAGATCAAAGCAAAGGTCAAAGCCGCTGTACCTTATGAAACGAAGAAATGTATCTATAGGAAAGGAACAGTCCGTACGTGGCAGCACGTTCCACACCAGCAATCAATTATTAAAAAAGATATTAAGCTCTTTTTAATAAAAGCAAGAATCTGTGAGACTATATCAGAATAGCGTAAGTGCACTCTGAAGACACGTTTCCTAGAATCTGATCAAAGATTCTCACTGCATCATAAATTTTAAAACGACCCTGTTGGGGCATATTTAAAATTACAATGAAGGAACATTTTGCTTTACTAGTAAGGATCTACTGATCCCTAGAATATTAAAGAGCCAAAACATCTCTAACTTTTCAGAGAACAGAAGAGCTAATTCTATTAACAATGTGGGTCAAACTACAAAGTAGACACTGCCCCAGACAGACTAGGCCGAACATACAGAACATAAAGGTCAGCAGAAATAGTATTACTGACTGTTCCATGAGCTAAAATTTCTGTTTTCAAAACTGCTTTATAGAGAAACACAATGTCTAGCCACACTATTACATCATAAACCTTTCGTTGTGGCAGATCGATAATCAATACAAGCTGCTTTTAGACTAACAAGAAAGTTTTATAGTACAATGACCTCTTATATGTCAAAAAAATCAGGAATTTTAATTCAGTTCATGACAGCTTTAAATAATATAACACTTGTAGTTACTTGAAGCAACAGCCTTATACCAAATACACTTGATGTATGTATTAACACCCTATGGTTCTGAGGATAATTACACAGCTGTGGAAGCAGATCCAATAATAGTTTTATTCAGGCAGAGCATCCTCAAGTCCTTACGCACTACATGTCATTACAACCAGCATGAAGCACAGTGCATGAAACCCGCAAGACAATGAGCCTCCCTCACTGACTTAAAGGCTAATAGGCTGTGGTCTGAAATTAGTCACTTGCAATGACAAGAAGAAGCTAATGGATTGAACGTTTCTATGATTGAGAGGCAATGACATAACTGTCCCTATTATAACATCACTGAAAGAGTCGTCAGGAGCGCAGACAGACAGTTTAGATGAGCCTGTGCACTGTGCTAATTGGCCTGCCGAGTAGGTCAAAGGGACAATTTGCACTGTCAACCCCACACAGACTCGTCTCTAAAGCTTTTCACCAGCATGATTAAGTGCCAATGTTCAAGAATAACTCTGTATTCCTTCCCTGCACTGGCAGGGTTTTGTGCGCCTTTGAATGTGCAGTCGAAGAATAATCAGATCTCAAACCTCAAGACCTTGTTGATCTTCGAGTCCTCTTATGACAAAGAATGAAAGACCTTGTATTAAAGAAATATATTCCATGTTCTGGGTTCAGCTCAGTTTCAGCTCAATCTACAGCATTTACAACATAATGCTGATTATCACAGAAATGAATTACAATGTATACCTCCTTTCCTTTTAAGAAGAAAAAATTAGCGTTTACAGTAAAACACTTATAACAGAAGCGGATATTCTCTATTTCAACACCATAATCACAAGATGTAAACAATATGAGTTGTAATTTAATTAGTGTAAAAAAATCGCTTACTATCCTTACTAACGATAACTGTGACTATATCAACATGCAATATCGTTGATGATAAAAGACAACACTAAAATGTATTTTAAAAACTAAAAACTATACAAAAATCTATGGAAGCCCGTTTCTGCCACGGAAATAAAAAAAAGGTAATTATGACTTTTTAATCTCACATTTCTGACTTCTTGCAATTGCGATTGTGAGATATAAACCTGCAATTGTGAGTTATAAAGTCAGAATTCTGACTTTTTCTTATAATTTTTAGTTTTTATCTTGTAATTGTGACTTTTCTTTTTTCTCAGAATTGCAAGATTATAGCCTATCTCACAATTCTGACTTTATAACATGCAACTGAGTTATTAAGTCAGAATTTATAACTTTAGAACATATCAGTCTTTTTTCCCCTCAAAATTGGACTATAATTTGCAGTTGTGAGTTTATATCTCACAATTCTGAGAAAAAAGTCAGAATTGCAAGAAAAAAGTCAGAATTACAAGATACAAATTTTGTGTTTATCTTGCAATTCAGACTTTATTTCTCACATTTGTGAGTTCGCAATTCTGAGAGAAAAATCCAAAACTGTGAGTTTGTATCTGGCAATTCTGCATTTATAACTCACAATCGTGAGTTTATTTCATGTAATTCTAAAAAAAAGGTCAGAATTGCGAGTTTATATCAAAATTCTGAGAGAAAAAGTCAAAATTGTGAGTTTGTATCTTGCAATTCTGACTTTACAACTTGCAGTTGTGAGTTTATGTCACACAATTCTGAGAAAAAAAGACAGAATTGTGTTTATATCTCGCAATTCTGTCTTTATAACTTTTAAAAAGTATTCAGTGGTGCAAACGGGCTTCCATAAAAATCTCTTTTTATTTTTCTGTCGAAAAAAAAGGATACAAAATATTGGTGCGGACTGCTGTACTTGCCTGTACTCCGCAAGCTTTTATGGTTGCCAGATATCAAGAGTTCAAATCCCCAAATCAGAGCTTCTCTGTTAAAGGGGTCATCGGATGCCCATTTTCCACAAGTTGATATGATTCTTTAGGGTCTTGATGAAAAGTCTCTAATATACTTTGATTAAAAATTCTCAATGGTTTTGTAAAACAA
>JAHKKF010519056.1:0-11311 GCA_019740295.1 Labeo calbasu | reverse complement strand
AGTTGATTGACATGAGCATCTTACCACAGATCAGCTGTCACAGTCCGACCTCCATTGTTTCGATGCCGGAGCAGGGATGTAAGTTAGACAAGAATATCTCCGATTGAGCAATTTGAGGTGTTGTGTTGCTGGATGTAATAATAAACATAGTGGTCATCATTTACTCCCGACATCTGAGCCGCTAAAGATGCAGTGGATTACATTTGTTTGTGAAGGGAAATGCGTCTATGTTCGAACAAATCATTTGTGATCCAGCTTCACTTACAGCAGAAGTGAGTATAAGGTTTTTTTCATGAATCTCTGCAATCACCTTTCCTAATAGCGTGCTAGTTAGCAAGTTTCGTGGCTAAACGCGCTAAATGTGGCTAAAGTAAACAATCTCTCAGAGCAGCAGAGAGTTGAGAGGGGCGGGGCGAGCAGAGCTCATTTGCATTTAAAGGAACAATCCCTCAGAATGGGATGATTTTTACAGAGCTCATTTTGACAAGGTAAAAAGGGTGTTGTTTTACACAACTATTGAGAATTTTTAACCAAAGTATATTATAGACTTTTCATTAAGACCCTAAAGAATCATATCAACTTGTATAAAATGGGCATCCGATGACCCCTTTAAAGTCCCCAGGAAATCAAAATTGACGTTTTTTGGCTTTTAGTATGAATAAGATTATCTATAAGCTAGTGTTTCAAAACAATGATAACATTTGCATTTACAAGATATAAGCATTCAAAAGTATGGATCAACAATTTTGATGACATCAACCCGCACTTCAGTTCTCATCAAACTTTCTGTCCAATCAAATGCTCTTTAGAATTCGAAGCGTCCCGCCCCCTACACTATAAATACACGCTGAAGCTGCGACTTAAAATCGGTCACTTGTTTACAGAATTTTCATTTTCTGTATGGTGAATGGCACGAGTGCACTATATAGGGGATAGGGAATGATTCAGACAGTGTAAATATGCTTACCATTGGGGCGAAAGAAGTCTGGTTTCGCTCTGTTTCATGTGAACCGTCGCAGCACGCACAATCTCCCCCAGTCCAGAGACACGATAGCACAGAGCGAATCATTTGCGCGAGTCGTCGTAGACCATAAAATGTATCAGACCATTTTAATTCAACACAGAATTATATATTTTATAGTGATACGAATGAGATTGTGGCTGTCATGCACTGTCAAATGCAGCTTTACTGAGCTTAATGCCTCTAGTCCAAGCTGTGAGATAAACGAAACGCTATTGGACATTTTAAAAAGGGGGCAGGACTGCTGGATATGTCCTGGCCTTTCTTGGTGTTTCCGTTGAAATTATGTCAACACACAGAATAATGCTGTGTGTTTCAAAGCACTTCAGTGGACCTTTAATGTTTTGAAGCTAAGAGAAGACAAACTACAAAAGTACATAACTCCAAAAATGCTGCATGACGTGACAAAATAAGGCAGAATATTTGATGTTTCATATACAGCTATGTGCAGCCAGATTTTGTTGGGTATTCAAAGTCCTTATAAGGTGAAAGAATTTACAAAACAAATAATTACTGCAGCTTCTTAATTATTACGGAAAATAAGCTGTGTCAAAGCTATTTCTTACATGTTTTGTTCATCACAAATGAATGCAGCTTTTTAATTTTGAAGCCTAATTACAAGAAGCTAAAAGCTAAACGTAGGTTAATAACAAACTACACCAAGGCCATATCACTTCAACGTCACCTCCATTCAGTCGTAAATGAGTACTCAGAGTAGATGAGCACTAAGAACAATCTCTGTAGTCCCATTTAGCCGCTTGTTAGCAAACACCTTTTTCAAGACCAGTAAAATCTTTAAAGAAATCATGAGTGTGGTATTACTGATGTTTTTTATGTTGTAGAATAAAACGTAAAAATATTCTGAGGTTGTGCAAACTACAGACCTTTAACTAAAAACCCAATCAAAAAATGTACTGATTTCAGAACAATGAAAGCGTAAGTGCTAAAATGCTTGTTTCTGGGTTTTGGCTGCCAACAATACATCATCCCTGCAGTACCCTACAGCAGTCATATTTCGTGTTATGACAGGCCAGCTGCTCCTGGTTAGAACAAAAACCCAGATTAACATGAAAGAGACACAATAATATCGTTTGTGGGTTTAAATTAAAATTCTGTCATCAATAACTCACCCTCATGTAGTTTCAAACCCTTTGGTAGAAACATTTTTCATTAACAAATTAAGAAATTTGAGCATTTTCTGCATGTAACCAAGGTGCAGTGCATCCAAGTTCTACGTTAGAACACCGGCGCACAAAAAATATTCTCATAGCTTCATTAAATTAAGGTTGAACCACTGATGTCAGATGGACTATTTTACCAATGTCCTCACTACCTCTCTGGGCCTTGAATGTGGTAGTTGCGTTGCTGTCTACGCAGTGTCAGAAAGCTCTCAAATTTCATCAAATACATCTTAATTTGTGTTCTGAAGATGAATGAAGGTCTTACGGGTTTAGAACGACATTAAGGTAAGGGTGAACTGTCTCTTTAATGTGTCTCTTTAATCTGGTTAGAACATGTTGTAAGACTTTTTTTTACACATACCTGATTCCCTCTGTTTCCCTCACAGGTGACGATCTGGGAGGCTTTGACCAACAGTAAGCCAGGAACACATCCTCTGTCCTGTGACCCCAGCCGGCACGAAAGGTCTGCAGTCAGTATTCCGCTTCTACTGTCTTCTGTTGTCACATCTCACCCACAATAGGCAAGGACAGCGTCACACTCTCATCACATTTACCGGAGCTATTGACACAGGCTTGACTGTCGATACATCCTCAGTGAAGCTCATAGAAATTCACTAGGGTTTTCATCTCACTCTCCTCACCTTCGTTTGCTCTTCATGGAGTTTTAAAGCAGGTTGAGATACCCTGTCCGTGGCAGCCGACATGAATCCGAAACAGTCGCTTCACGCCATTATTATTTAAGGTTTCAGCTTCAGTGCAGGACAACCGAACATGCTGTAGATCATCTCTAGTTTTAAAGTCACACACACAGTAATTTATAATGATACAAAAAATTCTGTTTTAAATAAATGCTGTTGCTTTGAACTTTTTGAGATTCATTTTTTCACTCTGAGAACAACTGAGGGACTCATATGCAGCTACTACAATTACAGAAGGTTCAAATGCTCACTGATACTCAGAAAGAAAGCCGGGGGTGAAAACTTTTTGAATTTGAAGATCAGGGTAAATTTAACTTATTTTGTCTTCTGGAAAACATGTAAGTATCTTCTGTAGCTTCTGAAGGGCAGTACTAAATGAAAAAAAAAAAAGATATTTAGGCACAATGAGAAAAATGTCCATTGTGTTCAAAAGTTTTCACTCCCAGCTCTTAATGCATCGTTTTTCCTTCTGAAGCATCAGTGAGCATTTGAACCTTCTGTAATAGTTGCATATGAGTGATGAATGGAAAAGATGGATCTCAAAACCATACAGTCATTGTTGAAAGGGTTCAAATATACAAAAATGCTAAAAAACCAAAGAATCTGTGGGGCATGAAGGACTTCTACACAAGAACAGCAGTTAGTTTAACTGTTCATCAGGACAAACAAGCGACTTGTAAACAACTATCACTAAACAAAAAAAAACACAGCTGTGGATCATTCAGGTGACAACACAGTATTAAGAACCAAGTGTATGTAAACATTTGAATGGGCTCATTTTTATAAATTCAACTATTATGTTCTATTGTGGACTATATGTAAACATCTTTTATGTAAAATATCTTATTCAGGTCAGTACTAAAGAAAAAATAACATGCATTTTGTATGATCTATCTTATTTTGGTAAAATAATTAAGATTTTGCAGATTCTGAAAGGTGTATGTAAACTTTTGACTTCAACTGTAACGAATTCACAAAGGTTTCCACAAAAATGTTAAGCAGAACAGTTGTTTTCAACATCGATAAGAAATGTTTCTTGAGCAGCGAATCAGCGTATTAGAATGATTTCTGAAGGATCATGTGACACTGACGATTGACACACAACGATGAAAAACATATATTGCTTAAATAGCTGGTTTTACTGTTGTCAAAAAGACAGTGTTCTGTTAGCAGAGGTCTCAGTCACTTCTTTTCTTCTCCATCAACCAGAACCCCACAGCACAAACCCAGCCCTGTGGAGAGCCCTCGCAGCACACCAACCAATAAGCCACCGCGCAGCTATGACGAGCAACTGCGTCTAGCCATGGCGCTGTCCGCCCGCGAACAGGAAGAGGCGGAGCTACGTCAAAGACGAGAGGAAGAAGAACTGCAGCGTATCATTCAGCTGTCACTCATGGAGAAGTGACAGGGATAGTGGAAACCGAGGGGTGGGAGAGCATGTCTAGGGATCGGGAACCAACTACGATTGGCCGATCCCAAACGCCCGCCCTCTCCTTCCAAAGAACTGGATCAAATGGGCCGCTCTCGAATGAGTCGTTCAGAATCACAGAGGAATCTCTGTCGTCACTGCAAGTTTACAAACACAAACTACTAAACTCATGGCAATCCACTGACTGATCAGCACCGGTCTGGTCTCCTAATGTGTGAATGTGGATTTATGACTGAGACGGTGCACGCTTGGCGTCATTTCTGAAAGCCATCATCCGAGCACTTGCCCAGAGTCCTCACAGACATAAGCTTAAGTTCTAAAAGGGATTCTCGTCACTTTTTTTAGTTTTAAGTTATGAACGTAGAGAACATTAGTTTTTGTTGTTAACACACATCAGATTCACTGCACTTGGATTGAGGAGCCATGATGTCTCCTAATAGATTGTGCAAGGGTGCTTACACACAAGATTTAATGCTGCAACTCCGTCAGTCATGTTGGGGATGCTGCATTCACAAAAACAGAAGAAAAATGCAAATATTTGCAAAAGTGACACTTCCGTTATACAACTTTTGGGTAATGTCATTGCATTAATTGCTGAACTTTGAGGACATCAGACGGGAAGGTCTTCAAAAAATTTATATTGATGTATTCCCGTTTGATTTCAAACTAAAGACCTGTTCGTACTAGCGTGAAAGTTCAGCATGAAAATTCATCTGTTCAGACCAATGCAAAAAAGACAGAATCTCGGTTGGCCTTTAGGGTTGGGTAAAAAAAATCATTATAAATTATATTTATTCTTAAATTCCAATAATTGATTAGCATCGCCTGTCTTCTTTTAATTAACGGAATATTGTAGTGCATCTTCCATCCAATAAATCGCAATAAGCTTTGTGCTTTGTTACTTTTGATATGAAACAGATTTCAAATTCTGTCCATTTTATTGTAACATACAGACAATAAATACCGTTTTGGCGCCGTTTAATGTTGAGTGACAGATCGCTGTTGCGCCTCAGTTCAAGGGAAGCGGCATCTCCTCAACTTTAACCAGTTACAGCACGAAATAAACATGAATAAGCATTCAAAGGTATGTTAAAAGAAAGAGTACAACTTACCGAAATCTGTATGCTGTCTCATTTAATCATTCAGTGTTTCAAAAGACGTCAGTACAACCGTTTATGAACAATACATGACATCATCACATTTACCTCAGAAAAAAAAAACATATTCGGTGACCGTAAACTTGTTAGTCAGCTATAAAAAATGAAATGAGCATTTTGCTCTGGAAGTCTAAGGCAGCCCATAAAACCGCTTGTGGGAAAGTTCTGAAATTTGGCACACTGATAGAGGACAGTCTCAAAATAAACCACCGCAAGTTTGGAGTCTCTAACTGAAACTGTCTAAAAGGAAAATTCTTTTATCCTCTGAATCCTTGGCTCATGCCGAGTCAGATGGATACCAAAATGTAATAATTGTTAGGGTCATTTTTAATAGTTTGAAAACTCTTTTTCAAACTTGTCCTAGACGCTTTGATTTTCACCAAAATTGTCCCAGATTATCTTCAGACCATGCTGGCAAAAAGTTATGGATTTCACATAGTCGACAAAAAATGGATGTGAGACTATATTTCTGCAAGGGTTCGACGTATTGAGACCAAACTTTGTGTGTGTTATAACAACCATGTCCTCAGGCTACCTGCACAGTTTTGGCACAACACCACCTAGTGGTCAGGAGATATGAAAAATGCCTATTTTTGCTTATAACTTCTGAATGGTTTGGCCAAAAATCAGACTGGACTCTTTAGATTCAGTGTAGATTCCGAGTCAAACCATACCCGATTTTCCCATGTCAGCCATTTTGGGTAAATGACGTAAAATGCTATATTTTACGAATGCATTGGTGTATCGTTACAAAACTTGGTATGTGTCTTCGACACCATGCTCTGGAAGAGGTTTGTCACTGCCACCAAAAAGTTTATAGGTATAAAGAAACTTTTAAAAAATGCTAATAACATTTGATTAAATTGGTCTGTTGTAATGAGACTGATCTCACTAGATTCCTTTGATCATGCAGAGAACATTGATACCAATTATGCCAAAATTGTCCTGTCCTCCATTTTGATCTATGTCGAAAAATTACTTTTTCGGACTCCACCTAGACCGTTGGTCTGATTTTCACCAAATTTGACTGGGAACATCAAGCTGGTAAAAAGTTACGGATTTTGTGTCGTTCAACGCATCAACTAATTGGCTGGTATAATGCTAAAACTGTGTCTGAGGCTGTATTTCTCCAAAGCTTTGACATATTGACACCAAACTTTGCATGTGCCATTGTCACCTCACATTGACCATGCAACATCAATTTGGTAACAGCGCTACATATTGGTCAAAAGTAATAAACCATTCATTAACTATTAATAATGAAATTTCCAAAAATGCTAATAACTTTTGATTGCATTAACTTGTTGTAATGAAACTCAATATGGTCTCAATATGTAATGGTCTCAAAATATTCCTTAGGTCATGCCAAGAACATAGATACCAATTTTGCCATAGTCGGTCAAACTTTCTGTCCGCCATGTTGACTTATGTTGAAAACCTACCTAGACTGTTCTTCCAGTTTTCACAAAAATTGAGTCAGATCATCATCACACTGTGCTGACAAAAAAGTTTGGATTTCGTGTTGATAGACAAAACTGCTTTTGTACATCATTGCAACAAATTTCTTTCATGATGCCAGATTACGTCTGAGGCTGTATCTCTGCAAAGCTTTGACATATTGACATTGAAACTTTGTGTGCCATTGTCACCCGCAGAACATGCCACATCGATTTGATAACAGCGCCACCTATTGGTCAAAAGTGATAACCCTTTAAATAATGTTACTACCAAGCGGCAACCTCCAGCTCTCTCTATTGAAACCAACACGGAAGTGAAACTGCAATTCATCGACTGGCCGCTACAGACTGCCTTCAAAAGGGAGTCAATCCCATAGACTCCCCATGTTAAAAAAACCAACATTACAGCAGAAAAAATATGTTTACAGCCTGGTACAAAAAGTGGTTTTGGTCTATATAGCTAATTTTGCCCTTCATGTCAACTGTGAGGGGGGTAAATTTTTTTTTATAACTCATCCGTTTAAAATATATTAAGCCTTAAAGTTCTGAATAATTTAGGGCGTGGCCACTTGAGTGACAGGTGGATTGCCGCTGCTGTCACCACCGTCGCGCTAGGTGGGCGTGGTTTCAGCAACCAGCTCCACCCACGTCCCGCCTCTTTGCCCATTTTCGATTATCCGGGAGTGACGTGCAGTGACGCGATTTCAAGATGGCGACGGCCGACTCCCGCCCATATTTTTTTTACAGTCTATGGTTACTACAGGTTTTATTTATGATTTTTCAGCCATTTTGACTAAAATCATCCTAAAACTGCTTTTATTATTGTTGCAGTTTGTCTGACGCTTCATGTCATGCTTAGGTCCTCATTTTGCCTCTGTTGTGCTTGGCCCCTGAATTGCCTCTTGCAGCTATCTTGTATTTGTTCTTCAATATTTTATTTACGTTTGTATAAATATATATCCAACACAACCGATATTGAATCGAATCGAAAACGGAATTGAATCAAATTGCAAGACTGTGAACTGAAATTGAATCAAATTGTAAAATTTGTATCAATACCCAGCCCTTTTGGCCACAGTAGCAGGATTAGAATATCTCTCTTTAAAAAAAAGTATATATATATATACACACACCGTTTCTAAGCCTAAAAAGGATTTTGCCCAATCTTGTCCATAAAATCTTTCGCCACTTTTTCTGGTGTGTAAGCGCCCTCAAGCGAACGCCAAACCCTGCGTTATGACAGAAGATTGGCAGCAACCCTATGTGCTCTGTCAACGGCATAATTTTTAATTATTAGCCAGATTGATAATTCAAACACTGGAGAACTGATTGTAATAGTACACTTGACAGTTAATAATAAGATGGGATGAAACAAGCCATTTTCAGGTACATGCCGTTTATGACTAAATGATTCCTTTGAATCTGAATCAAATGCTCATTGCAATATTCATTTGTTGTGTCCTAAATGCACTTTTTTCAGAAAAATAACACATTATTCGCATACAACACAGTGTGTGTGCTCTACTTCAAATGGTGCTAAGTTAATCTTTCATATTGACTCTTGGGTACGTTAATCAGTGTAATTGTCACGACATGCATTCATCCGTCTGTTCAATCACTCGACAACAGCGTTTCGTTCCCGGCCTTCATTCAGTGCTTCCTTTAACATTACCATCAGAGCTCATTGTCTCATGACTGAAACACCTGCGGTAGCTAATCAAAAATCTAATTGTGCTTTCATAAGGGGTGCCAGTTCTGGAATAAAACATGAAAGGAGGAATCACTCATAGAGATAATGCCCTGAGCGAAGACGAAGCGGAAAGTTTTATTGGAGAATCTTAAAATAGATGTTTCTCTTTAGTCAGATTTATTCTGGGCCTGAGTGACGTGCCCTCAGGGTTTGATGTTATCAGGTGAATCTGAAAAACAAATTAGGAAACATGGCCATACTCAACATCTGAAAAGCTTCGACGTTAAAGCACAAGGGATTACGCGTCACTTTTCAAAGGAAACGGATCTGACGACGGTGTCTGGAGACAGAGCTCCTAATAAACACGTAGGTTTGATCTTATGATTGTGCGACTCGTGAATGCTGGTTCAGTCGTTAAGAGATGCTTGGTATGACTCAACGTTTTAGTAAAACATATTATAAGAGCATTATTTATATTTAACCTTTTTTTTAATTTGACGCTGTGGTTTGTGTGGAGTGCTGCTGTTGTGTTTGTATGTGACTGAAATATATTGTTCACATTTGTAACTTAAAGGCATTCCGAATAAAGGATGATATATAAATTAACTTGAATTTAAGCGTTGTCAATGAATGTGCCATTAACTTTTAAAGTTTGTGGTTCTTGTGATTGATTATGTAAGGAATATTTGACGACGGGCCACTGAATTATTAGTAGATAAAATTGTTTACTATATTTATTTTCTTGGTCAGTGTCGTTGTAGGTTTTGTTTTTCTTGCTGTTGTAGGCTGTAAGGCGTAGAAGCCTGTTTCCGCCACTGAATAAAAAATAAAAAAGGTTATTCCGACTTTTTATCTCACAATTTTGACTTTTTTCTCAGAATTGGGAGATATAAACTCAATTCTGAATTTTTATATAATGAGATATAAAATCAGAATTGTGAGATATAAACTTGCAATTCTTAGAAATAAATTCAGAATTGCGTTCTATAAACTTGCAATTGCGAGAAAAAAGCCAGAATTACGAAATAAAGTCGCAATTGCAAGTTATAAAGTCAGAAGTGCGACAGGCGAGGTTCTGACTTTATAATTCGCAATTGCGACTTTAAATATAAAAGTGAGTAAAGTCGCAAATGCCTGATATAAACTCACAATTGTGAGAAAAAAAGAATTGTGAGATAAAAAGCATTTTTAGATATAGAGTTTATATCTCGCAATTCTGACTTTATTTCACGCAACTTTTAGTTTATATCTTGTAATTCTGACTTTATTTCTCGCGACTTTTTGCATCTCAATTCTGACCTTTTTTTAATGAAGTCAGAACTGAGACGCAAAAAGTCACAAATACCTTTTTATTTTTTATTCAGTGTGGAAACAGGGTTTCATAGTAAGCACCTTTGAAAAAACTGAAATCATTTGGCGAAATTGTATGGACATGTAATTCCGTCAAGATCTGCCTGGAAACACTTCTGCCTTGCATTTGAAAAAATAATTGCATGCATTCAACAGCCCCGTATCCACCTTATTTTTCTCATAGTAGTGGGTGCGGCCATTTGTAAAATGTATGGGTCTGGCTTCCGGCCTCATAAGCGTTCAGCTATGTTTAGCTGTACAAAACAGCTCCTTTTGCTACTTGATATTGTAAATTGGTGTTTCTTACCATATTTTAATGTATTATCTTAATTATGAACACACTGGTTTGTAGTGCAAACAGTTTTACTGTTTACTGCACGTTATTCTTCACGTTATTTCGTTAGTTCTAATAAACTAGAAGTTTCGCCCATAGGCTTGCTTCCACGTTGAAGAAAAAGGTGGGTAAACAGCAACAAAATATGCATACACTAAAGTACCATGGCATTGGACCATGGCATTGTCATGGTACAGCCGTAGTATTGTTTTGTAATATATATGCACACAAACCTTTACTTTCAGTTGTACTTCTAGTTGGCTTTATTTTTTAATAGTTTAGTTATCAGTGATTAGCATGCATCACTGAAAACAAGAGACTGCTAAAGGACAGATAACTGTATAAAAAAAAAAGTGTTGTGTCCATCTTCTAGACCTGCTAAATATATGTCGTTCCTTCTAAAAATGATATGTTTCCATCAGGAGGTTCAAATGTAATTTAAAATAGCTTTTTATCATTTGCAAAAGGCTTGAAACACCTTCATTCCCATGATTATTTTGGGACTACCGGGGGAGTGTTTTAAGCACCACTGTGCCGTTTCCAGTATGAATCAGCAGTCTAGAGGAAGCTTTGGCTGTGTGATGAGTCAACCCCAGTGAATATTATTAATCAGAGTCAGTCGGCGCAGGTACTATGACGATAATATTCAAACATAATAGCCACTGGTCCCAAATGGAGTTAAAAATGGACTCTTGTGAAACAGACTATGCTTAGTCTCTCATTACAGTTTATCTAATATGCATCAAGGGTGTGCTTAGAAGTAAACAGAACAGCAATATAATGGCCACAAAGAGATGTTACAAGTTATTTTATACACCTCTGAACTGAGCTTTTTGTGAAAGGAGTTTATAATAATTTAGATTGCTTAATAGAGGATAATATTGGAATTCCCTTGTAGGAGAAGTCCACTTCCAGAACAACAATTCACAAATAATTTACTCACCCCCTTGTCATCCAAGATGTTCATGTCTTTCTGTCTTCAGTCGTAAAGAAA